>CAJGYO010000435.1:0-212109 GCA_904845875.1 Miscanthus lutarioriparius | reverse complement strand
TCGAGCTGTGTGTTGCTATTATCATCATCAATATCATTACGGCTTGGCACAAGGATTCTTGTCTCAATTCCCGCAAGTACATAGAACAAAGAGTCACATTCTCGTAACTATCACTAGCCTCGGCACTGCTCCCTCTGGGACGAGCTTTGTTTTTTATAAATGACTTTAGAATCGCATAAGAATCTCTCGATGGGATACATCCATGATATTACACAGGACCACCTACCATTGCTTGTTGAGCTAAATGATTGGTAGATGCATCATTACATCAAACATGGATGGAGGAAATATCTTTTCTAATTTGGTAAAGAGTAATAGCAATTGAAGAATCAAGCCTTTAAGGATCTCCACATCTTAACACTCTTTTGAGCAAATTTCTCGAAAAAAGTTGCATAGCTCAATTATTAAAGACAAATATCAGCTGGAAGCATGCCGCTGAATAGATAGTGGAAGGTATCTATGTAGAACACATAGTAATCATGGCACTTCATCCTCTGATATTTTAACATTTATTGCATCTACATAATTAGATACCTTTCTTGTATTAACCATTTGGGACTTTGATTTTGTCAAGAACTCAGAAAAATGCTTTCTTTTAGGGTCCAAAAAAGTATAAGGTGCATTGTGAAATAAAAAATTCCATCATCTGTGGGGAGTCGTATGAAGTTTTGGTTGTATTCCCATGATTTCCATATCAAATAGAGAATTTAATGTTATCCTTTGTCTTCCCTCCTGTCCAAGCGCAAGGTACGCACAAACTTTCATCAACATTCTTTTCAATGTGCATGACATCTAGGTTATGTCTTAGTGTCAATTTGCTCCAATAAGGGAGTTGAAAAATATACTTTTTCTTCCAAACACCATACACTGTGCTGGAGCGTTTCCTTTTCTTGTTAGATTTCCCAAATATAACCTGAATAGCAAGCATAATGATAGTAATGTTACACCTTTGAAATTACATCAAATATCATAACTCAGAATTATATTTATTTACAAAAGAAAGCTGTATAGACTTCTATTTTCAGTATGTGTACCTAAATTTTGTGCAACTTTTTCATATTGTGAAAGAACTTCAGCGTGCATGATAATGGTTTTGAGCACATCTCCTTTCCCTTTGGCCATTAAAAGAAGTGAGTATTGTTCTCCAACTATTTCTTGCGGTAGGAATCTCCCCGTGTCCCATGTAGCAACCTTTTCTTCCATTGGCTAGCCATTGGTAGCAAAGTGTCGGCATGATGGGATGGACATGCATATTTTCCTTTAATGGACATTCTTGATAAATTCCTCAAAGGTAAAAAATCATTAATTGTCCAAGAGCAATGCAGCTTTGAGTGTGAATTTATGCTTCGTCGAAGGATCATAGGCCTTCCACCCTACCCCACAACTCAATCAGCTCATCAATTAATGGCTGTAGATACACATCAATGTCGCTGCCAAGTGCTTTGAGGGCCGTGAATGAGCATTGAAGTTATCATATAAGGATCTTTCATGCACATCTAAGGAGGTAGGTTATACATCACAATAACAATGGGCCATATGCTGTATGATGTGCTCATATGTCCAAAAGGATTGAATCTGTCACTAGCAAGCCTAAGCCAGCATCAATACTTGCTGGCGTATCCGATGCAAATGATGGGAATTTTTGTCAAAATCCTTCCATTCCTTTGAATCGCGTGTGTCTCAAACATCCATCATCAACTAGCTCCTCTTTGTGCCAACGCATATTAGTTGCAGTTTGGGAACACATATACATCCTTTTTCAATCTTGGTATCAATGGGAAATAAGCGTTAGCACCTCTCAGTGCAACCTTTCTAACTCTTTCGCCTTCCATTGATTTGGATGCATTGTTCGGTCATCACTTTTCCACCTAGAAAGCTTGCACAATCGGGATATGACTCGCCTTTAGCATAATCACCTCTCAGACAGAATGGAATCATTGGGGCATGTTTCGTATACGCTTGTAATCCAATCCCAAATCTGACATACTTCTTTCTTAGCATCGCTGAATGACTTTGGGAGCCTTTATTCTGGTAGGAAGTAATTTCCAAAAACAGAGTAAATAGAGCATCCATTGCATTTCCACTCAAATCATATAGGCACTTGATGTTCACTATTTGCACAATGAACGATAGTGTAGGAGAAGGTACTGCATTCTGCGTACAGCTCTCCACGTCCCGCTTTCAAGAAGTCTATAAAATTTGCTAGCTTCTTCGTGAGGGACCTCGAGATGCAGTCATGTCATCCTGCAAGCCAGGTGATGAACCATCAAATGATCCCAAGTTGGCATTCACGGTATTTCCAAAATCATTCTACCATCTCACGCAGACTCATAGTCATCATGATCTTCCATGTTGTCACCATCGCATTTCTGAATCCTCGGTTACACACTCTCTCCATGATGATCCCATACTCAGATACTCTTTCTATATTCCATTCAGCATGAGATGCTACATTATAGATATCTGATCAGCAAAGTAATTATTTTGTGTAGATTCTACAAGGACATCGAAGGAGCTTTGTCCGCACTGCAGCCGCGGAAAAAGCAAACTCAACTAAATTTTTAGCTCCTTCTTCATTGATCGGGAAGCCTCCTATTGGATATGTCGATCAACTTTTGTCCACAACCATCCCTGGCTATTGAGGAATGAATTGTTTACAAAACTACAGTTTGTCAAGTTATTGAAGAACTTATAAAAATGAGATGAGAAATATAGGTTGTGTATGCAGAATGCAAGACCCAGAAAATATTCAATGGCCTATCGGTATTTAGTATGCACCAACAGGTACAGGCTTCATGGCTGTGCTATGGGTATGGTAATGACAATCAGGATGGAACAATCGAGAGCTACACAGAGGTCCTGGTATCTGGCTGCTTCAAGAACAAACACGTATGTATTTGGTCTTGAAAGGGAGAGGCTTCAGATGCAAACAGGAATGATAAAGTGACAACTTGCATTTGATCAAAAAGTATTACCGATGGGTAGAGGTGTTGGATATCAGCATCTCAGCTCTGCACCAAAGGGGATCGGTGGCAAGAATCCAAATGGACGTCAGGCATGCCATAGCAGTTTGGGGTTGTTTAGGGTTTAAAGCTTAGCTATTGAGTATTGAGTTCAGATCGTGGGCTACCTGATCCAGGTCCAAAATGTAGGAGGTTTTAAGCTATATTTTTCTTTTTCTTTTCTATTTTGTGGTGAACATTAATGTCGATGAATAATGCAGGCAGCCTGATTTACTTGTTAAGGACTTGATTTTGTATTTGCAAAGATTTAACAATTAATAAAGCACCATAATTTGCTTTATTAGTCACCTAAATATGAGTGAGTTATTTGCAAACAAAATGCTTCAAGCCAAAACAAAACTAGTATGGTTCTAATGTTGATATTTGGCATGATCTTGCTGAGTAGAAAAACTTCTGATATTCTATATTATTTTTATAAATATTTAATCTATGATCTAAATAATCATTTGTTTATGATTTTTATATATTTAATTATTAGTTTAACACTTTATTTGTTATATACTCATACTTTAATCCTAACTTGATTAATGATATTGTTCTTATAAAACTACGATAATAAAAGGTAGATACATGATAATAACACTGCAGCAGATGCTACATGCATACACGCACACTCGTCCAAATTAATCACCACAATCGGAATAAATTTAGAAAATTAGGAGCAACTACATCGTGACTAACACGTCGGCTGGGGGTTCCACCATAAGAACTTAAGCAGATGAGTCTCAATTCAACTTGTTTGGTTTGGTCTCCAACTCCTATATATGCAAGCTCTAGTTAACAATTTTTGACTGGCTTATCATCTCGTTGGCTAAAGTTAGACAGGCTTCTTGAAGCCACCGACCACCTGTTAGTCAGGCTAGCCCCGAACGAGGTGGGCCGTTTTCGTGAATCCAAGCCCGAAGCTAGCCCTTTTATCCGCTCAGCCTCACCTCCCGCTACAAGATAAAGCAACCAACAAAAAACGAACATTTTTGTAATCGACTAAGCTTAGTCATGCAACCAAACAAGTTCATATTGTATTGTTGAAGCCGTGCTTGAGCTAACCAGGCTTAATTGGCTAACCAAACACACCCATATTGAATATCTTTGACTCGACCCTCTATGTATAATTTCTAGCTCCCCCAAGGTTTCGAGAGAGGATACACCGCCATGGTTCTCGGCTATGTTATAACACTATGAGGAGCTCAAAGACCTTTAGTACATTCTTGCCAGCTTTTTGCAGCCAAGGTCCATGGAGTTCTTCGCCTCCCATATGTCTTTTTATTTGTTGAAATTTAGTTATATGGCATTCAAAGAACCTTATTTTCTTTGAAAAATACCATGGAAGGACCATTTAGAGAAAAACTAATTGTCAAGTGATGCCTCTTATTCAAGAAGAGATTTGAAGTTGAATTTTATTCACTATCTAAAAAATAACAAAAATTTTTTCCAATAAACACACATTAAAATAAATTTGGTATTAAAAATTATAATTTCTAGTAGAAATATTATGGACCTTGTTTATATTTTTTACATTATATCTCTAGAAGAAATATTATTGGCCTTGTTTATCGCTTTTTTTTTTCACACCGAGCCGCACTCTTTTCCTCTTATAATTATAATTGGTGAAAATTGTTCTCTCCAAATATCCATTCACCTTCCCTCCTATTAATCCATGAATTTTTTGACTCCCGCCATATTGCATTGGACATCAAGTATATATATATACATACATAGAGTCCTTTCCATCATCTACGGATCAACCAAACAATCAAAGCCAACTGATGGAGAGAAACAGGCGACCACAGAGGTGCACTGCGTACTACTACTAGTATTTCTTCTTCTTTTTGCCAAGTCTTCCATCCGGCCATCATCATCATTATTAGCCACCAATGATTACTCCTGTCCTGTGTCAAAACCAAAGGCCATATCGCCATGGCGCACGCCCAGATGCCTCCGGTGGCTAGCCACCCCACGGATCCATGATGCCGATGTGGAAAAATCCACCACCGTGTTGATCCGGCATTGCGCCTCCGATCCAGTTTCATCGTGGTCGCCGTCGCCGCCACCACCACAGCCACTCGCTCATGCCAGTGCCGCCATCGCCAAGGCCATGGCTACCGCAGCCGCAAGGCCATCACCACGTCACGCCGCCACTCATGCGGCTTGCATTAACTGCCATCGCCGCCGCCTCCGCCATCTCCTCCAATTCCATACCGATATCTTGATTTTGATCTATGAATATGCATCACATCCATACCATATTTGTACTGGACACCAACCTCACGACACCCATGCTCCAAATTTCTAACCAACTTTATATTTCTCAAATTATTTTTTGACAGATTGTTTCCATCCTTTGTATGTCTCAAATTATTTTTTTTCGTCGCATTGTTTCTTTTGGTAAAATATCCATTAATTTGATGGCTATGTTTCTCCATCAATTCCATTGTCAAGCTTTCAAGTGGGAAAATATGGCTCCATGGCTCCACGGGTGCCTCAAATGGAACAATTGCTTCTAAATGGATA
Source organism: Miscanthus lutarioriparius (assembly GCA_904845875.1). NCBI lineage: Eukaryota > Viridiplantae > Streptophyta > Magnoliopsida > Poales > Poaceae > Miscanthus > Miscanthus lutarioriparius. Next base: position 206,575 of record CAJGYO010000435.1, on the reverse strand, counting down.
CAGAATTTGATGAGCTTGCTCTGCTTTATCCAAAGATCCAAGGGACCAATTGACCTCCTGTATATAGGTTTATTTTATACATTCACACCACCAAATATTTCTTTATGTAAAAATTCCTGATGTATTGTAGCATGTTGCATCAAAGGAAATTAGAAAAGCTACAATTTTCTTGCAGATCTCGCTTTGTAATATAATGTTTCTATATTGCTTCTAGTGTATAAGAAAACTTATATGATCTTTTGTTAAGTTCATATGATGTGTCTTCTAGTTATCAAAGAACTCCGACTTATTAGTACTGATCGATGATTCCATTAATAATCTCCATGAGAACATGCAAGTTCTTGACTTTGTTTAATTGAATGCACCATTACTTGTTCATAGATCTAAACAAGAGCTACTATGAACAAACACATGGGTTTGTGTTCATGCCGATGTAAAAATCCTAGTTATATTACTTGCAATCGTGTTCTCAGCATTACTTCGACAGTTGATGAAAACAATAAAAGATAGCCATTTCGCTGTATTTAGTTATGTAAAATTTACAAAATGCCTATTTTTGTTTCACGGGTGAAATAACAACCAGTTACGCTCACGTGGCTCTTTAACCGACAATGAACGTGATCATTTGATTCAGATGTGGCAATGGATGAAAATAATCAAATAAATGTCGCAACACACAACACTCAAGGTGTTTTGGTTAATTTGAAACCTCTTTTTTACACCATTGTTTATTTCATTGATTTAGCTAGGTACTGTTATGTTGATCTACATTTATTTCTTTATACAACATAATAACAAGTGCTACATTTAGCATGTCACAACCTGTTATACTAATCTAAAATTTGATTCTTGACACTATAGAGTACAAACATTATATTTAATTACCCTTGTTCTTTTCCCTAAATTAACTAGGCCTTGCTAAGAGTGGAAAACTTATAATTAACAATCAACTTCGCAAGAGAAGAACAAAAAGGAAAGCATATTGATATAAAGTTCCCCTAAATAATTTGCAAAAGTGTGTGTGGAGAACATGCTAGTTTATTTAAAAGTGAGATAACAGTTATTGTAAGAACTGTACCACTCAAGTGAAGAAGTGGAGGGACATGGATAAGTTTCATCCTGGTACTACTACATCTGTTTGGAGAAAACTAAAGGTGACCTACTTTTCATATGAAATGAATATATTTGGCATGCATAGGTTATCATTGCATTCAGGGCTTCGGTTATTACAATATATCTTTTGTTGTACAGCAAAAGTTTCTGAGCTTTCAAAAGAAGATAAAGATTGTGCCATGAGACAAGTAGAGAGTCAATATAATAATCAAGCGCAAGTACTGCCTACTTCAAGCTTTCATCAAACAACAAGCCAAGGCCACAACATGTCTCACCGTAAGGTTGGCAATGGTTGATAAGGAATTTGTGGATTTGGATGATGATTTTAGGTACATACAACTCATGTCCTAAATTACAAAGTCTTGCGTAATTGTTAATGATACATTTATGCAATTTGTAAACCGTAAAAGGAGCAACCAAAACTCTATCAATAGAGGAAAGCAAGAGATGGGGTCCAAAGTAGGAACTAGATCAATTGCTCAAATCGCCATTACGATCCGGGTGAGGAAAATAGTTACCGCAGCAGATTTTTCTCTATTACACATCGCTCTGAATTAGTGAATATATGCTTTTGTTATTCTAATGTAGCGAGACCAGAACCGGTGAATGGCCCATCGCTACGCAAGTTTGGAAGGCTATATATCAAAAGGCGATGGGATATGGTCCATTCCAACGGGTGAAGAAATAATGGTATGACTATATTACTTCCCTTTACGATGGCATCTTTGGGTTTCACATTTGTCAATCTGTATCCTACCTTTTGAACTAGGATTAGGTGGAAGTGGTGTGTTTTTATATGAAAAAGTATGATAGTAGAATTATGTATGACTCTTTCATGGTTATTATCTCGCAATGTAGTCTCTATATTGTTCATTTAATGAGTTGAAAAGTCTAGGCACTACTTAAATGTTTGCAGTATCTCTAATCATGAACAATATTGTTTTATTAAGCTGTTTGTAAATTTCATATATTATTTAATTTGTTTGCAAATTTCAATTATTAGATAAACATATGTTTGCAGATTTTTTTGAACAAAAGAGTAACTCCGAGAACATTTGGATGTTACACTATCCTATAGCTAATTTGTGCTCATACCTATGGTTCATTACATGAACACTTTTGCCTGCTGTGTAGTATATGGGTTCTTAATTAGTTTGTTTTTCATACTTTGCAGACCAAACTACATGAAGCTGCTGGGATACATCAAGAAAAGATTTCTTCTGCACCCGTACCAATAGTGGAGCACTTCGCACTAGTTCTTGGTTGAAAGACAAACCATTCACGTGGTGTTGGCATTCGTCTTGTAAACCGAGTGGTGAGGAAAGAATCAGATTGCAGCAGCAAATTGAGGCTTCCGAAAAGCGGATGAAGCTATAGCTCGAGCATGTGCAGATGTCACGAGCAACGTGGTTTGAAATCAGCCGAGCAACGAGCACAAAGCTTTGAAAGGCCAAGTTTTCCACGGTGGTCGAAACAAATGCACAACTCGCAAGAAGAGCAGCAATCCCAACGTGATGAGCTGAGTTCTTTGCGCTAAGCACAGAGTGGAGAAGTTGCTCTCGCCTAGTGAGAGAACAACTTGATCATCAATGGCTGCATTAATTGCACACATTGGTGCCTCGTGAGCCTCCAAAAGATCTTAGAGTTTAAACACTTTAGTTGAATAATTATTGTGAGACTTTAAAGTAGTGTTAAGAGAGTTATTTTGAGGTTTGAGTGTTCTTAGTTTTATGTAATGCTTGAAGGCCAAATTTGAATTATTGAAATAAATATTATTGGTGCAGATTTGAAATAATCATATTGCTATAATGTACATTTGTTGAGCTATTTTTGTCACTACAACAAGGATAATAATGATAACTTGGTCGCCATAACATCTAATGTGTTTCACACAATTGAAACTTATCTTGTGACAAAACTTGTCCCGACTAATATTTTCCTACAAATGCTATGTTTTTTTGTGATGAAACTATTAATACATTTTGTCTTGTCAGTTCTCACAAAAAGATAATTTTTGTGACAAAGGTTTGCCACCGTAGTTTACATGTGAGGATTAGTTTGCATCACAAATGAAAAGTATTTGTGTTAACAAGTTACCACTTTTTCCCATACATATTGTGGTAAAATAATTAGACACAATTATAATTTAATAGTGAGAACAAGCATCGCTACGACAAACTCAAGTAATGGCGAAACTTCATTACTAATATGTAGTCTTCGTGACCACAAACTTTGTCACTTTTACAATGGTAATTGTGACAATTATATTGCCATAGATTCTTTATAGTTATGGCAACTATTATCACCACTAAAAACATTATGAGTGGCATCATTTTTGCCACTAATGCATATGTTTTTGTGATAACGAATGAGACACAAATGGTCCTGCTACTAGTGGCAAAAGATAATTTGTCACTAATGAGTATGGTCATTTGTAGGGGACAAAAAATTCATCACTAGAGTATCTGTGGAGGCGAGTATTTGTGGCTACTTTAGTGGCGATTTAAAATTCGCCACAAAGGCTGGTTTGTGGCTAAAAAATAAGCTTTTGTGATGAAAATTTTCACCACAAAAATCTTTTTGCCCTTGAGGTGACGCTACCGATGAGCCACCATTTGCCGAAGCAGCAACAAGATGTTTGTGCTGAGAAAGCATGTTGCAAACGTATGTTTCAATTATTTTAGGTATTTCAGAGGAATGTTGCAAGTGTTTTATATCGATGTTGCAAAGGTAGATTGGGATGTTGCACATGTTGCAATGGCTATACACTTATGTTTCAAGTGTAATCGCCTTAATGTTTCATCTCAGACGATATATGTTGCAAGTGTTTTCGTCTGGATGTTGTATATACATGCATGTCATGCGAAGTGATGTTTCAAATATTTTAGTTATTCCATATATCTCATACAAGTGTTTCATCTAGACGCTTCTATATGTTTGCAATGGCTTTCAAGTGTTTCCCAAATGTTTTGCAAGTGTTTTTATATATGTTGCAAGTGTTTCAAATGCTTTTTTGATATATGTTGCAAGTGCTTCATCTTTGTGTTGTAAAAGTAGATCTAGTGTTGCACATATTGCAACGGACCCACCTATCGCAGCCACATACTACAGCTGGCTGGGTGATGTGTTGGTGGCATCAGTCCATCATTGGAGCGCATGCTAGGAAAGCATCGGCGATGGGCGTGAGAAGCCAAGTGCAGACGTGAGGCCCACATGGTGGGGTGCACGAACAACAAGCGGCGTGAGCTCCATTTCTTTTGCACATGTGGCATCGTCCGACGCTAACACCCTGTATCGGACATCCGAGCTAGCAAGTCCAGATGTTTATTGGGTGCCCATGCCAAAGCTGCAACAGCTAGTATATGGTAGGATCCATCTTTTGATTGCGCCAAGCATAGGGTCTGTTCGGCTAGTATTAAAGTCGGCTAAAGTTAATTTATTATGAGAGAAAAATACTATAGATTCGGAAATGATAAGTTCTACCGATAAGTTCAAGTCGATAAGTTCAAGAGTGCTAATATATTCTCGGGAATCTTCACTTGTAGCCCTCGATCAAAGACTTGTGACGTTTACGGGGAGGTCTTCATTATTGTTGGAGATATGGTGATTGTGATTGATTTTGAAGTAAATAATATAAGTGTGGCGTAGTAACAGAAGTCCATCAACATTCCAATGAAAAAGCCGGCACGTGCTTGAATATTTTTGTCGGCTATAATACGCAGTTTCACATATGCTTTTATATATTTATTAGGGTTCTTTTCATTTTTTTTATTGGGAACAATTTGAACGCACACAACTCACACACTCCACATTCACACCATACGTACACACGCGTACACTTCTATACACATGCAAAGAAGAGAATGAGAGGCTCCGCCTCCGGTGCATGGAAAAACACGCAGTACTCACCGAACATACACACGCATGTATACCCACCTATACTATGCTTTTATATATTTATTAGGGTTCTTTTCGTTCTTTTTTATCGGATACAACTTGTACGCACACAGCCCACACACTCACACACTCACACACGCAGCGTGCTGCTGCTTATACACACACAAAGAAGAGAATGGGAGGCTCTCTCCAGCCTCCAGCTTGGACGCACATAGCCCCACACACTCACACCATACGCCACACACACACGCATACACATATGCGTCAGTACACACACAAAGAAGAGAATGAGAGGCTCTCTCTAGCCTCCAGCAGCACGAAAAATCGCAAAAGATTACTGAACGACACGCGTGCCATGCACGATACCCTCTCTAGCCTCCAAAGCACGAAAAACGCCGCAAAGATTACCGAACATACACGCGTGCCATGCACGCATACCCTAAGTTGAAACCCACAAGACCACCAAACGCACACGTGTGTGTGAACCCTAAGTTTTCTCAAAAAATCTAGAAAAAGGTGCAAACACCATATTTTGAACCCCCGGTAGGTAGCGCCCCACTGGACTGTCCTACCAATAGACCACATATGCCCATTTGCTTTTTTTTCATTCTTCTTACTTTCAGTTAACCCATCGAGTCCATAATTTGTCATTTTGGATAACGGTTAGTTTTCGATTCTAATGTATACAAAAATCAACATATACATAATTTTATTAAACCACTTTTTAAGACTAATCTCTATACATGTTTTTAGTAAACTAATAAATATTTTAAAGGTTATTGCTATTCGAAGTTTCAAAAGTTTGAAATCTTTTTTTTCCCAAACAACAAGAACTATAGGACTAGACTAGAGGGCCGAGGGGAGTATATGTGTCATCCTCTAGGACCACACATGACAGCTCGGACCACAGAAACATCTATCTATGGCACGATGAATGAGACGTAGCAAAATCTTCAAGTGCACATTCAGTAGCAAAAGGAAACGAATGCTACAATACAAAAACATAATCAAGGCAACTTGTTTCGTCCACCTGAACTGCTACCGGTACAGCAACAGCAACAATAGTAGTTCTTTCTACCAAAAAGTATTTTTCCTTTTTTTATTTATGAAAAACTATTAAATTTACGTAACAACAAAACAAAATAAAACTGCTTAGAATAAATAACTCCCAAAAGTTCCTTGTTTATGCCCCGGTAAGGATTGACGATTTCACAGACTCAAAAATACCATTTGAAGAATTTGGTATTTTGTATCATATTCGTGAATATATCATGAAAAAAAGAAATAAATTAGGTGGCACTGATCTTTCAAAATTCAGAAATGACGTAAGAATGCCGAAAGCCTAACAAGTACTCCATCCTTCCTAAAATAAATCAACTTTTAGAATTGTCCAAAGCCAAAAACTTTACAAACCAACCATACAAAATACAGTTCCACTGTCAGTTTTTATACCCTTAGAATATAATGATGACTTTTAAATTTCAACAAATTATGTTGGGAACTTAACATGGCAGTTAAGGAAAAATCGATTGTGACTGACTGTACATGCCAGTCGTGTAGTGCATGTAATTCAATAGAGCCTCTTTACCATATTCTATTTGAAAAGGTACCATGGAACACAGGTAATGATGCGTTTTTCAATCACCAAGCCCAAGTTGTGGATTTTGTACATCTTAATGGTACATCTCCAAACGGCCGTACAAACCTCAAAATAGTTCTTTATAAAAAAACTCAAATTAGTTTATATACTTATACTGTATGTTGCAACTTGTGCATTCACTGGAGATTGTCTAGAGAGAGATTGGGGGGAAAGGGTCCACGAGGGACACCCATGTGAAATGGAGATATGGAGCTGGTAGATGGCAGCTGCTGAGCTGCTGGATTCTGCCATACAAATATTCTGAATTCATGATAAAAAAATTCTGAATTCTGATGCAAGATTCGGAACGGTTGTCAGGCATTTTTATTCTTGTGGATACGAATATACCACTAGCCACGATCGGGAGTGACTGTGATCGGTACCGGAGATCCTGGAGATCATGGAGGATAAAAATTTCTTCATACTGCTGGCCAAAAAAAAAACGTCCATTGCCTGAAAGGCAACATTGTGCTTGGATATTTTTATGGTGTTTGACTATTTTCTATCTTTGTTGTCAGATCAATATGTGGCTTATAGGTACATGGACGCCTATTCATTCAATTTCTTGGTTGAAAAAGACAAATGAAGATTCTTCAATACAAGAGCAAACTGACACTGCCTTCATGCATTTAAAATTAGTTAGTAGGCCGTATTTTATTTCATTATCATAACTCTTGGACCAATAGTTTCTTAACTAATACATATATACATATATTTATAATATAAATTTGGTGTCCCCCTATTGAAAACACCTACTTATATATGGTTGTGATTTTGTATCACAATCGCAAATGACAAATTAATAGAGTGATTATTGGTCAAAGTTCTGTTCTAACAAAACCAAATACTAGACCTGACTCATGGAGGTCCTAAATATCAATATTATGGGGTTCATGGAAATTTTGTTCCGTACTGAAAAGGTGAAAAGGAACACCAATAGTAGCATCGGGAGGCACTGCCGGTGCCTATCTGGTTCCCAACTCCCAAGATCCGTTAGAGAAAAAATAATAATAAACCCATGTAACTTCCAAGCCCTGCTAATGGTTCGGTGTCAAATGGTTTTAATGGGTTGGTGTTACTCTGGTTTGGTGAAGAATGGATTGAGATTTGTGATGGGCTAGTTTGGGTTTGGGCTCTCACTAAGAATCCATGGATTCAGATTGAAAGTATAGACCTAAACTGTTGTCCGAGGAGGCCTAAACTGTACGCTGAAACAAAAAATTGAGACGCACAAAGATCACTAGGAAGCAGCAAGCGTCTCAAAGCACACCCGCACCCTACCTATGCCGCCACGGCAAATGCAGCAGCACCCATCGGCCACTACCACCCATCAAGCAGCAACACTCCCAACCCTCCTCCCTCGTGTCATGTCGTGGCCAAAGGAAGCAACAAAGTCCAACAACCGTCTCGTGAGCCTACAACATAGTCGTGTCCCTATCTCTATAGGCTCAACTTGTCAACCAACTCGACAACGCAGAGGCGATCGGGTAAGGATGTCATAGAGCTCGCCGCCATCACCATCTGTAAGAAGGCGTCAACCCCTCCCCAAAGGGGCACAAGGATGGTGCAGGGCTCACTGCCGCCGCCATCCGCAAGAAGGCGGCCAAGGTCGACGCCTGCGTCCAACGGCTACATTGTGGTGTTGGCCTCATTGGCGGTGCCCTCTCCGCAGCGCGTGTTTTGTGTTCCTTACTCCTTGTTTTAGTTTAGCACTAGTGATGGGAGAAAGCATTTAATGGAATGGTTAAGAAACCATGGGCCGAAACCGAACAATTAATCGGTTTAGGTGAGAAATGCTGAGCGGTTTGGTTTGGATTGGGCGGAGCAATGAAATAGATGGTGTGGTTTGGTTTCTTAACTATACTGGCAATTGAATGGATTGGTGCGAGTTTGACTTGGATTTTAGCCCACTAGCAGGTCCCAACAATGTGATGAAAACATCGTAGTGAACTTGAGTTCATCACTTCTAAATAGTTTAGTTTGCATCTTAAAATTATTTTTAGTACTCGAGCCTAAGGACCACTCTTCAACATTGCACATGGAGAGACGTTGTTCCATTCATGACACTGACATAGTGACATGATCCACATTACAAGTAGAAACCTTCGCATTGTCTACAGGAACATTATTCGGGATAGTTGATCAGTTTTGGGGCTTTGTTGGGCGCGTCTGTATCCATGCATGCGAGCAAACATAAGCATCATTCATGCAGCGACCTCCTGGTCAACTTCAGGGTCGAAATGGCAGACTAGAGGGGATGAATAGTTCTTTCAAAAAATTAACCGCACCGGCTAACCGAAATAAATACGGAATTAAAACTATCGGTCTAGCCAAGACTACACCTCTCTATCTAAATTCACAAGCACATTACAAAGATCCTAATTAAGCAACTAAGATGCCGGTCTAGTTAGAGCTCCCCTAATCAATTCTAAAAGCAAGGTCACACAAACCTATGCAATTAGTACTTCACGCAATGGGGGTTTCTACTTAAACTAGTATGCAAAAGCAAAAAACCTAAGCTCACTAGCAATGCTAAAAAACAAGGCTACTCAAGCCAAATTAGAGATATCAAATTACTTAGCAACACAAACTAAGCAATGCGACTAACAAAGCTACTCAAGCCAATTAGTCACGCAAGAGAGCTTCTGTGCTACACAAACAAGGAGGGTAACTAACAAGCTACACAAAGCTAACTAATTATAAAAGCAACTACACAAGCACAATATAGAGTTCACGCGCTTATAGGCACCACGCCTAGCTCTACAATAGGGCGTCGGAAGAACCTTCACAAGATGAGGGCATTCAATGACACACTCTACTAGAGTTGCTCTTCATGGCTCCCTCGGGCGCAGCACAATACCCCTCACAATCACTTCTCCTGAGCACCGCACAATCTTCCTTGTGTGCTTCAACGGATACCACCACTAAGTCAGATAGGAGGTGGCAACCTCCAATAGTAACAAGCACCACTGGCTTACAACTCGATCACCTAGTGCCACTCAATGCAATCTCTCAATGCAATCGCACTAGAATCACTCGCCAGTAATTGATTCACACTCTTGTAAGCATAAGTGAGTTAGAGGCTCTTCTAGCACTCCCCAAGCATGGACACTAAGTCCCAAGGGTGCCAAGCAACAACCAAGGCTGGCCACACACTCCTTTTATAGCCCCAAGGGCTAAAATAGCTGTTACCCCCTTCACTGGGTTGTCTGTGCACTGACCGGACACGCTGTAGGGAGCACATGATGTGTTCGGTCGTAGAGTTCGGTCCACTCTGCATGTAGCACAGGATGCGTCCGGTCATTCTTCGAGCGCCACATATTTTGACTGTTTGAATGTTACCGTTGGGCACCAACGGCTCTCGACACGCGCAAATGAACTCTACGTCCGGTCACTTGACCGGACCCTCCTGTTCTTAGCGTCCGGTTAAGAGCAAAGAGGTTCCAGAGAGGGTTTTTGGTGACTAAACGCGCCCGGTCACGCCTGACCGGACTCTCTTGCAGTGATCGGACGCTGTCTTGTCACTGTGGTCCGGTCACGCCCTACTAGTGTGCTAGCTTGAATGTTGTAAGGGCGCGTCGATCGTCGCTGCTTGATGCTGGCCCGGTCACTCCGAGCAATCCGGTCACACCTAGTGACCCCTATCTCTTCTCTTTTCATCCCTTTTAACTCAAACTTCTTCTCCTTTGCAAATGTGCTAACACCACCAAGTGTACACCACGATGTGTAAGTGTGTTAGCATTTTTATATTTATTTTTCAAAGGATTAGTCACTCTTTTCACCACGCCACTCGATCCTAGCAATGATGCAAAGTTAGATCACTCGAGTGGCACTAGATTACCGATATGCAGACTATTTTGCCCCTCTTGATAGTACGGCCATCTATCCTAAACCCGGTTATGTACTTCTCTACACAACCTTTGACCAGTGAGATCAAATGACCTACAAATGTACCTTTGCCTTGCGCATTTCATTCCATCTCCTCCGATATTGATGCAACACATGCACCAACTATATCACAAATGATATGATCCACTTCATATCATCATGTGACCTTAGTTCATCGATCTTGACCTCACTTGCTTTTCACCATTGTCTTTGTCTATCGGCACCAAGTCTTGCTCAAGCTTCACCGCCACGCAGTCCATCCCTCCAAAGCCTTCAACTTGCCCTTCACGCTTGCAACCTGTCCATCAAGTCAAGTCTTGTCTTAATCTTCTCTACCTTAATGTTGGCGGTCCTTAACTCAAATATTTTTTCCGCCAAAGTGCATTAAAATGACAACATTCCATGATACATCATAACAAACTATTATTTTATCTAACAAGTTCCACAAGTTTTGGTGTTCTCACTTGTTTTGTAGGATATTTAATTTTCCACAAAACAAAACTATCTGAAATGACAAAACGGAGTACACCATTGCGAATAGCACGTCGAGACGATCAAAATGGATATATTGTTTGCTATATTTGAGGATCCAAATAAATAGATATCAAATTCACAAATTAAAAACGAGTGCTGACGTCATCGCTGACGCCAGCACCCCAACACTGCCATGCACCACCTATCAGGAGCGGCCACGTGGTGGCAGCACAGTCAGCAGCAGCAGCTGCTGCCGGCGGCAGTGCCTTTGCCCGCGCGCGTGGAAGACAAGGTGGACCATGAGTGGCCCAGCTGACCCCACGGCTGCAGCCGATGCCGGGACAGGAGGAGGCAGGCAACGGGGCCAGCCACTGCCCTGGCGACGCGTGGCACGGCGGTTCCCCTCACGCGAGAACGCGCGCGCTGGCGGGGTGCGATGCTGCTCGCCCGAGCCAGGCTGAAGGACGCGTGGCGGTCCTGGATTGGAGGAGCGATGGCGGTGGCGCGGTCCAGCACGATCTGCGCAGATTTGGCTGGCTAGACCGGCCGGTTTGGCCCAGGAAGCCGATTGTCTTCCCAGTAAATGCAGACAGCGCATAGTTTTGTCGGTTTAGCGCCGGTTCAAGGCCCAGAAGCATGGTTTTCATCCGGTTTTTGACTAAGGTCGGTGGAGGAATTAATTTGCCGTGATCCTAGGCTCCAGCACCGACTACAGGAGGTCGGCAACTCCCCAGGTTGCCTAAAATTAGAGGAAGAGAGCTAGGAATATTCCTTCCCTCTCCACTATAAATAGAGACCATCTTCTCCACTTGAAAACACACCTACACACAAGAGCTTCATTTCTCCATCCTATATTTGTAGTAGTGTCCCTCTAGTCTCTCACCTAGTTGTAGTATAGAAAAGAGGGAAAGAGGCAACACGAGAGCTGAGGGGGAGCCGGGTCTATCGGATCCTCCTCGACTTTGTACCTCGGTGGTCGTAGCTGATCTTCTAGCTACATCCGGAATATTACTCCGGTATTTCTGGCTTATCTAATTACTTGATATTAGTATTTATCTCAAGTTTATTCATCGGATTCCCGCTTGCATCAAGTGCTCTAGTCTTTGCAAACTAGAGTAGTAATCTATAGATTAGGCGTGGTGCTTAGTCTTGCGATTACCTAGAGTTGCACCCAACCCCACGGATAGTTGTGGTAGCCCTAGGTGGTGATAGCCCTGACGGCTGACGTAGTCCATCATGTTCGGGTTGGTATTTGTAGGACCGTAGTCGGAGCTTCCTAGCCCCCTTCACATCTTAGTCCGTGGCTAGTATTCTGATGTCCCAAAGTAAGTAACCTTGAAATAACCTGATCCTTGATTATTTAAGATTGGCCAGGAGACCTTAGGAAATTCCTCATTTACCCACAAAAACATCTTTCTTATCTTTTTTATCTTTGGTTGAACTTGATCCTTAATTAGTACACTTCGCGTTCCTCATGAAAACCGATACCTTAGAATACTCCCAGATAAAAGCTACAACGGTATCCGTGTGCTTGTGGATTTATCTGTTTGTGTTAACAAATACCAACAGCTAGTCACATAACTCCATGTCATGTCTCATATGCAATGAGCTCCTTCATCACATGTGTGAGCCTTGCAACATTTCTAAGCCATCTTTATCGTCATGGCATGAGTTGCTCACATAAGTGTATATGTGGACTAATCACATGTGTATCTCACATTTAATACATTAGTTCACCTAAGTTGTCACTCAATTACCAAAACCAAACAAGAATATTTCACTAGCGCTCTCCACATTAGAAAAATAATATCTTTTTTGTATGAAGTCAAATGAAGATATTTTTTATACCAAAGTTGTAGCTCTCAATGATATCTACAACTTTGTAGTCTTGAGTTTTTACATTTAAAGTCGTTAAGATGCTCGAGAAAATAATATAAAGCTTCAACAAAGATATTAATCGTAAGATAAGGGCTTGTCGCCTCAAAAATTATGTTTTTCGTCAGCCTCAAAAAATTATGTTTTTCTTTATAGGTGTCAAAACGAAGATTCCTTTTATATCAAAGTTGTAGCTATTGACGAGATGTACAAGTTTTTAGTTTTGAAGTTTTTCATTTGAGATCTTCAAGGTGCTCAAGAAAACAATACAAAATTTACCAAATCTTACTTTTTTTAGAAAAAATCATATGATTCCATTTAATGTTGAATAAATACACTTTTTATATGAATGGTTTAGCTCTCGATAAGATCTACATCTTTCATTCAAAATTGTTTTTATGCGACATCAAAATAAGAAATATATGGTTTTTCTCTAAAAAGATAAGCTTTTGTACACGATTAATATGCCCTTAAATTTTCTATTATTTTCTTAAACATCTCAATGATCTCATAAAAACTTCAAAACTAAAAAGATGTTGACCCAATCGATAGCTACAACTTTGATATTAAAAGTATCTTCATTTGACACCTATCAAGAAAAACGTAATTTTCGTGAGGCGACAAGCCCTTGTGCACGATTAATATGTCATTGCTTTATATTATTTTCTCAAGCATCTTAATGACCTCAAATGTAAAAACTCAAAAGTACAAAGTTGTAGATGCGGCCACCTTCTCGCCGATGTGGCCACTGACAAAGAAGTCCTCCCCAAAGCCCTCGAGCACTTGATGAATATTGCCCAAACCCTATTCCTCTCTCTCCAATCCATATAATGTGGGCCTAGCAATGGATTAGTGTCGATGAAATGCCATCAACTACCTTGCCATAGCCTCCCCGCTCTCCTATGTGACACAGAGATGCGAACCATTGCGAACAGTGTCTGTTCCAAGCCATCGCTACTCGCCCTTCACCCTTGCCTTACACGCTCCACAAACAATCGTACCCATGCCTCTCGTCTTCCCTTGTTCCATATCCTCATGGTCCCACAAGACAACCGCAATAGCTGGCAACCCACGCGTGCCTATTGACCTCTCCGACACCTTCTCCTTTTGCTCTTTTACCACTCAACAAGAAATGGGGCCCAACCCCACCTGTCATGCCCGCACCATTTCCCCTTCCCCTTGTCCCTTTCTGGCACGAAGAGAGCTGGCACCACTCTCTCCCCCTTCTCTCTTCGTTCCTTCTTCCCTCCTTCCATATATTCCTTCCTCCCTCCTTCCCTCCAATTTAGACCTCTGGCTCATTAAGAAAAAGCTAGATCTAGCCAATTATTTTATGTAAGGCTACAATGGTCATTTATCCATTTAAAAAGGGTAGCTTGGACATTGTGTCTATACCTAGTAAACTGAAGTTGAATCCATTTCCATCCCCAATATAAGCTGGACCACCACTAAAGAACACATTGAAGGCCACCCCCACTCAACCCGATGGATTTTTTTGAGCTAAATAGTCAAGATTTTCATATACTATCCCAAATAAACACATACGTTATATAATTATAAATATAATAAATAGTGGGAGTAGCAATTTTCCAACTATACCTAAAGTAGCATTGGGATCCTAAGGTAGCTACAGTGGGTGATTGTACCGTCCAATCTGAAATGAGCGGTCCAGAATGGAAGCTACAAAGCAAATGCTAAATTCCAAAAAGGTTTGTAGAGTGATCAGATCAACTGTGCATACACTACATTGACAAAGGCCACGTAAGATCCGGGCCAAACCTACTTAATGTTTTCCTTCGCTTTAAGTTTCTTGGCTATCACCTAATCTCTCTTGTCCCTCCCAAATTTCCCCAATGCCCGTGGCGGCCCTTCGCCGCCATTGTCGCTGCCGCCGCCGCCGCCGCTGCCATTGATGTCGCCGATGTCGCCGCCATCGATCACATCTCCTTCCAAGGTTCGCCCCACCACCCATAGAAAGGCACTTCTTTTAAAGTAACTTGTTGCGCTAAGTTCTTGCTATATATCCCGGTCTGGGGGATGATATGGCAACCCAATCCAAGGTGACATGTCTAGATGCACCACTCAAAGGTGAGGAGATGGGCACGCACACATTCGAGATCGTCTGCACAAACCGATGAAAGGCATGGGCATCGGCAAATTCGTCCCACGGACATCTTCACCGTCGGTGGCCACTCTTGGGCCATTCGCTTCTACCCTGACGGCGTCACCGATGGCACCAGGATGTTCGCTTCCGTCGCTCTGGTACTGATGGACGAGGGCGCTGAGGTGAGGGCATTCTATGATTTGTTTCTGGTGAACCAGATTAAATGTCGATCAGAGAGTATTATGTGTTCCGAATCCACTGCGACCATGTTTGTCGTACGCAATTATTTTGTTGCAAGAGAAAGAAAGCTGGAGCTTCCATCGAATGGCTACATCCAGAACGATCGCATGAACATTCAATGTGATCTCACGGTCGTCAGGGATTCTGAGCTATGCAAAACAAAGGGGGGCTTCGAAATTCAAGTGCCACCCTCAGACCTATCAGAGCATTTTAGTAGGCTGTTGTTCTACGAAGAGGAAGCAGACGTGATTTTTAGTGTCCAAGGAGAGACTTTCCCAGCGCACAAGATCATACTCGCCACGCGGTCCCCTGTGTTCAAGGCACAACTGTATGGAAAGATGAAGGAGACCAAGGCGTGGTGCGTGACCGTGGAAGACATGCAGCCTGATGTTTTCAAGTACCTGCTGAATTTCATCTATACTGATGCGCTGCCTGTCTTTGATGATGACATCGACGACGATGATTACAGTGAGATGATCAAGCATTTACTTGTGGCTGCAGATAGATATGCCATGGACAGGATGAAGCTGCTGTGTGCAAGTGTTCTTGTCGAGAACCTTCGTGTGGACACTGTGGCAACCACCTTGGCCTTTGCGGACCAGCATAACTGCAAGAGCCTTAGAGACATGTGCATTGAGTTTATGGCCTCTTCAAATAGGATAAGAGATGTTATGGCCACTCAAGGATATGCAAATCTCAAAAGAACATGCCCTTCTGTCATAGTTGATGTACTAGAGAAGACAAGCAGGTGCCGCAAAATATAAATGGTCATTTCATTACTTATGGGGAGTAGGCAGTTTAGTTCTTATAATTATGTCTTTTTTTTACTAGAGTACTATATGGTGACTAGCATATGTGGATGGTAAGTTTAGTTTTAATTAGCTTCTTAAATTATGTTGCACATCTTATCGAGCTACTGGATTAAGAATCAATGTTTGGCCATGTCACTGTCACAACTTTGTAACGCAGAACTTCAATGTCAGTAACAATCGCAAGTCGATGAAGGAACACAGCGATGTTATCATAATGTCAATTGCATTATATTAATCTGACAGATAAATCTTTGTATGCAATCTTGCATATAATTCTTTGAGGCCCATATGATGCAAACATGCCTTATTTTAGTTTATGTGCTTTATGATACCTAGTTTTGTATTATAGCACACGGATACAACATCTTGGTGAATATATGGTTTTCATTGATAAACCATTAGAGTCCACGCAGTAGTGTAATCTTTGGGATAATCCTGTTGATCGTCAATCATATATGTCCTTTGAGGCTAATGTCAGCTGAAATTGGGTTATCTAGTTATTAATAAGTAGTCAAATTTCAATTAAACATAATGCAGAAAATGGGGCATCTCTGGTCCTAGTGTCCTAGATCTAGTACACTAAAATGCAAGTACGTGCACTATTGGCGCTTGTTTTTCTGTTGTTTCCCTGGAATTGACATAGAAATACAATTCTCTTTGTTACTATATCATTAGTATCATGTAGATGCAATTCTATGATTTTATAACTAGCACGATGCAAGTTTTATTTGGAAACAAATTTTAGTTGTCCAAATGGTTATTGACTTTATCCAAGATGGATCCAAAAGTTGTTGCGTTAATGGCATGTGGAGTTATTTTAGGACTGTAAATGAGAGTTCGCCTTGGTGTCTAGTTCTAGGAATTATGATTATCCTATGTTTGCTTGTCCATAATATGCAAGACAATTCCCTTGTTTAATTTTTATTGTTATGAACTTTTTTGGTAGGCTATGGTCCAAGTGATTATGGAAATTGACTTTACTATTGATAAGTGATTTTAGAAATTATTGTCCTGTTCGTAGAATCGGTTCTCATTCTTTTTTTTGGAAGGGTCAGCACAAGCTTTGCCGAGATATATTAGTACGAGAAAGTTAAAAAAAATGGATGTATAGAATATTTACAAAACATGAGAACCCAAAAGACACAACAAAAGCACAACTAGAGGAACAACGTCTGTCCACACAAGACTAAAAATACAGGCTTGTTATCCATCTTGATCATTTTCAAACGCTATGGAATACTGATGAATGTCTTCTTTGATTAGGTATCGGTTGTAGCTCTTTGTGCTGAAATGTTCTTCGGTTTCGTTGCTTCCATATGTTCCACCAGAAATATATTAAGATCCCGTCGAACTCCTTTCTTCTATCCTTATCAATTCTTCTCTTCTTCATTTTCTCCAACATTTGTAGACCAACTGTAAGTTTGTGCTCACCTATGGTGCTAAGTTCCATCCACACACTCACAAACTGATGATTGCCCAAACTCTTTTGTTGTAGGTGCAATCTTTGCATAGATGCCTCTGGATTTTTTTTGTTCGTTATTACATAACTTACAAATTGGTTCTAATTCTCAAGGCAAACAAAATGCTAGTCCAATCTATTCCCCGAACCAACAATGGTGCTTGTTCAATACATTCCCTCATCCAAATGGCTCTAAGTCATCATCCGATCCGAGTACGAGTGAATCCATGTCGGACGTGCTGTTGCCGAACGAGGCCACTCCCCAAACCAAACATGCTGCAAATACACATAATGAGTCCTTTGGATGTTATGGTGATTCGAACAACCCCAAAAGGTACTTTTCCCATGAACACCACGGCCCACCCTGCCTTGCCCCCAAAAAAAAATTCTAATCTAAGCAACTAAAAAAATATCCAAAAAAGAAAAATGAGAAATTAAAAAATAATATACATGATTAGACTTAGATCAGATGGCAATGGAGAATTCCCCGTCGCGGAATGGCTCCCCATCCCCGTCCCCACGGTGAAATTTTTTCCCATCCCCGTCAATGTTGTCGGGGGAGCGTTTCGCCCCATCCCCACGCGGGGATTAAATCCCTGCAGGTCCCGTCCCCGTCAGAAAGATCAATCAAGTCCGTCACAGTGAGCAAAAGCAAATCTAAAATCTCATCTAAAAAATACTGCCAGTTCCCAGATGTGCATCGAGCAATACGATTTTTCCCACATGCTGATTGCCAAAGAAACGGAGCTAGTTCTCATCTCACAAAATACAAAGAAACTACAATGCATAAACAAACAATATTACAACAACCCTTAAATCACAACTCTTTTGCTTTACTTCTTTGTCTCCATCTTTGGCCACCCACGCACACGACGCGACTTCATGGGAAGGCACGACGGCATTGTGATTTGTCACCACGTCAGGCAAGCAACTTGGTCTGGACTCTGGAGTCTGAGTACGTCCGCATGTGACTGCGTGAGGACTAGAACTTGCGAGCTTGCTTGGCCAGTGGCCACCTGCTCGCTCCGCAGCGTGTACTC
This sequence comes from Miscanthus lutarioriparius, assembly GCA_904845875.1. Classification (NCBI taxonomy): domain Eukaryota; kingdom Viridiplantae; phylum Streptophyta; class Magnoliopsida; order Poales; family Poaceae; genus Miscanthus; species Miscanthus lutarioriparius. Next base: position 188,034 of record CAJGYO010000435.1, on the reverse strand, counting down.
GTGCAGGAGCCTCGCCCGAGCGACGGCGGGTGCTCGGGCCAGAGTCTCAGCTGCCGCGCGTCCTCCGGCTGGACCTGGAGGTACAGCCGGTCGCACCAGTCGAGGATCTGCTCGTCGGTGTCCACGCGGTCAGAGATGGAATCGCAGCCTCGCTGGCCATTCGTCCTCTTTGCGCGCGCTCGGGTCTAGAGCTCGCGCCACTGTGGAGCTCGCGCGCGGCTGGCCCGCGCCGACGTTGCGGAGCTCGCGCGCCCCATCGGGCCTGTCGGGCCGCCTTGCTTGCTTGCTTGCCTTCGATTGCATTGCTTCTGTTGGTTGATACAGTTCCGAGAAAGGATTGCAAGTGTTGGTTGGAGGCCTGGAGCGAGGGGAGAAAGAAGAGTGGGAGCAGAGGATCTGGATGGGGGAGTTGTGAATGATTAGATAGACACCAGGAGATAAAACTTGCATTTGTAAAACATGGTTTTTCTTGATACAGTTTCCTGGGGTATAGAAACCAGTATTGGTTTCTGCATTGTGTCACAATCTACAATGATTGTGAGTGCCCTCACGATTGTCCGAGATGAAGTCCAAGAACGCTTCATGACATCTCCAGACGTTCAGCGAGCATAGTCGCCAACACATGTTCATACTTGTTTTATTGTAGATTGTTTCTTCTGTTATAACATGCTGATGCTGTCGATTCTAGTATGATGAAATCATCAAAGTGATCTTTATTTCATCACTTCCAAACAGTTTAATTTGCATCTTTTGGTACTAGAGGCAAAGGACGACTCGTCGTCAACAACAATGCACGCACGGCGACGTTGTTCCATGCATGACATGACACTGAGTCACTGACATGATCTCCAAACCTTGGCAGCGGACTGGACATCTTGTCTACAGGAACATTATTCGAGATAGTTGATCAGTTTGGGGCTTTATTTGGGCGCATCTCGATACATGCATGCGAGCAAACATCAGCGTCGTTCACGATCACGCAGCGGCCTCCTTGTCTACTACCCTGGCCATTGAGGTAGTGATGGTGGGCTCGCCGAGCGCGAAGGCGTCCCAGAACCCGTCGGCGAAGGTCTTGACGTTGAGCTTCTTGTACAGCGCCGGGCGGGCGTCGTCCACCAGCTCCTCGGCGGGCTGCAGGTCCCTGTGCGGCTCCGGCTGGTAGAAGAGCACCAGCGACATCCTCTCCCTGTGGCTGGTCACCACGCGGTGCGTCGGCGCCCTGAACACCGCGTTGCTCATGATCTCCATCTCGTCGCCGACGACCACCAGCAGGTCGTAGCCAAGCACGGGCACGTCGACCCACCGGCCGTCCTTGAGAACCTGGAGGCCGCCGACGTCGCGGTCGAGGAGGAGCGTCGTGATGACGGAGTTGTCGGTGTGGGGCTTCAGCCCGTGCACGAGGTCCGGGCGCGGGCACGGCGGGTAGTAGGTGAGCCGTGCGTACGTCGCCACCTTCTCGCCGACGTGCCGGCCGACGAAGAAGTCCTCCCGAAGCCCAGGGTCCGCGCCATGGCCCTGAGCACCTGCTTGGCCACCTGCTCGCTCCGCAGCGTGTACTCGTGCAGGAGGTTGCCGAGCGACGGCGGGTGGTCCGGCCAGAGTCTCAGCTGCCGCGCGTCCTCCGGCTGGACCTGGAGGTACAGCCGGTCGCACCAGTCGAGGATCTGCTCGTCGGTGTCCACGCGGTCGGTGCCGTAGCCCTCGTTCTGGAACTCGCCGCCCTCCGTCTGGTTGGCGTACTTGAGCTTCTCCTTGGACGGCAGGTGGAAGAACTCTCTTGCCACTTCCCGGATGTCGTCCAGGAGCGCCTCCGGCATGCCATGGCCGGTCACCTGACAATTTATTTCAAGTAACAGCTCATGCTGACACATGCCGGTCACCATTTGTACACTTTAAAGGCGTGTACGTGGAGTCAGCAATATATATATATATATATATATATATATATATATATATATATATATATATATATATATATATATGTATGTATGTATGTATGTATGTATGGCCGTGCTATACATACGTACCGCGAAGAGCCCCCAGGACTGGAGCGCCGCCTGAAGTTTGGCGGCCTCGTCCGTGTCGCCGGGCTCGGCCAGGCGGCGCACGTCCACGGGGGGGAATTCCAGCTCCGGCGCCGCGCCGCCACCGGTTGGACGGTCCTCCTCCCTGAGCACGTACCGGCTCGGCGGCGCGGGGAGGCCGCCGGTGGCCAGCTCCTGCACAAGCTGCCCCTGAGCCTGATGCACCATGCTTTCTAGCTGCCGAGTGCCGGAACGTCTAGCTGCTAAGTGCCGGTACGTACACTTGTGAGTTCTCCCCTGTTCAGTACACAGTGGCCAGAGGACAATTTATAGCAGGGAGCTCTCCTCTTGTCACTTATAGGGGCCCGTGACGTTTGGAGCTGCTGCTAGAGAGATGCGTCCAAAAAGGGTGTCATCGTGTTCGTCTTCCATTGAGGTACTTCGAGCCTATCTATTATTTTTCTTCAGTAAGGAAAGATTTTTTAAAAAAGACAAAAAAAGATTTTATTAAACTTTGAAGACAATTAGACCGAGTTGATACAACCATCCTAAACCTACTCCTAGTTTCTGTAAGCAAATGCACACGTCTAACAACAAAACTACGCGTGTATATCAAAGCTTCACAATTACGCGTCTCGACATTGATGGTTATATCACATATTATTGAAAGAAATATAGATGTGTTTGATCAGTGGGTATCCACTCTGCTAAGCATCCAAGGAATTGCTTGGTTATTATACGAGCATAAATCATGTTCTAAATTTTTTTGGGACATACACCTAGATGAAAACATCAGTGTCAAAATGCAATACATACTATGGCCATCTTTAACAGGGCTTGGACTTCTCCAATAAGGGCTCGTTTGATTAGAACTTTTTCCTGGCAGGAATAGTTCTAGATGGAGAGCTAGCTATACAAATTACATATGCATTCCTGGTAGGATTAGTTCCAGGACTTAGATTCCAGGAGAACCGAACGGAGCCTAAGGAAGAAGTAAGAGAAAAGGCATGTTTTGGTAGAGCTCTAAATGGATTCGGTTTCATTGTTTTTTTTTTGTTTGTTTGTTTGTGCTTCAGAAGCCATTCTTGTGTGTGCTCGTTTGGTAGAGCTTTTAATTAGAGAAACCACTACAAGTCTACAAAAGCCATACAAAGAGGGCTATATATAGTCCGTAAAGCTACATTGTTGTTGGGTATAATTGCGATCTTCCATGACTTGAGCGGATTGCGATCGAATTTGGTGATGCGAATGGCACGTCACCATTGCACATAACTTCGTGATGCTTGCCGGGATATTTTTGGGAGCTAAATGCCAGTCCTTGTAATGAGCTTTCACTGTGTTACGATTGGGTGATCCACTATGTGGCCTTCGTTTCTTTTGATTGTTCAAAATTGATGGATATCTATTACTTTTAATCTTCTTGATTCAAAATAATGCAGATGCTGACCAGAGTGATGTCAAAATGAAGCAACCCATCAACAAATGTATTGCGAACTCGTAGACATGGTTTGGCTCCAAGGAAGAGGATCGGCACGAAGAGGGAAACGTCAATCAACATCAGTTCCAAGAATACTCACGGTTGGAAAAACTTGTTCTCCTAAAATTTGGTTAGGCAATACTATGCATGATAGGGCAAGACAATTCTATCTGGATAGTAGCCTTTTTCCGGTTCACAAAAGCAGTGTATGTATACAAAATGACAGATGTACAAAATCTTCATCAGGATGGATGTGCAGCAACAGGCCAACAGCCACGCCTTCCGCTCAACTCAAGCATTAGAACATACTTTCTCTGGGAATGATGGTTAAAAAACATGGCATTAGCACCCAAAAAAAAACAAGGAAGTTTCCTTGGAACTGCCAGAAGCTGATGCATTGTTTTAATTAAAGAGAAGCTTGTACCTTTGGAACTGCTGCAGCACAACCGGTCATCGTCCACGTAAGTTGCATTCAGTCCCATCATCCATGAACCTACTGATATGTCGTCGTGTGCATAACTCTGCAGTGATGCACTGTGTGACAGAGAAGACAAAGCTGAGCTGAAGAAAGAAGACCTGGTGGGCAGAAATAAAGCACCAGAAAAAGGAAGAGCTTCTGTCCAGACAAAAAATTGGTAGCACATATTTCTCAATAGAAACATCTAATGCTCAAATTTTGACATGGGAATGCTTAAACGTGTCCTTGCATCTTGAAAATAACGGTGATATTTATCCTTGACAGAATATGACATGATGTGTGTTCCTTAGGAAGTAAATTAAAATAGCATTCTAATCAATGCACTCATTGATAATCCGTACGCAACGGGTATTCAGTAATAATTATTTGGATAACTATCATGGCAACATACGATAGGGATTTAGATATAAGAAACTAAAGTTGAAAAGAAAAGATTAGTTCTTTCATCCACAACAAAACATTCAGCCCAAATATGTCACATTCAGTCTGATGTAATCCAACTCCTGCATCAGCATAAGATGTTCTGCAGATTCAAAAGCTCAGGGACTGTTGCACATACTATTAATCTAGCTAACTAGGATGGTGTTGCTCAAAGCCAGTTTAACTTGATATTGGTTAAGATGAAACAGGGAGACACAAATGACATATCACTTACCTATTTATGTTGATGTAGCGTGCCAAATTTTTTGAGAGGATAAACAAAGAACCAGAAGCATGTCGAAAATACCTGTTTTTATGAATAAAGTGAATCAGTCAGTCAACATGAAAAAAGCATGACAGAGACTGCATCTTGAATGAAAAAACCTAGAAACTTCTGTCACATATGAGTCCACCCCAAGAAAAAGGCCCATAGAGGTTAAGTATGTACTTAAACCAATGGGAAAAAAACCAAAGAATATAACTGAATAACATCAAGTGCAAAAATTGTGCTGAAACTGGAAGTGCTGGGTAGTGGGTCCAATAGTTGGTGTCACTCTTGTTAGAGTATATTTGATAGTTTAGGATTGTAATTTGATATTGCCATATGTATCTGGGGCCTGGGAGGCAATTTGCCCCCCAAGTCTCTGTACTCTATATACTGCCCGAGAGGCTCAATACAATATATCCCACGCATTATGTCGTATCTACTATGCTTTCATGGTATCACGGGTTTAGGTTTCGCTTCCTGAACCCTCAGGCTTCCCGCTATCATCACCATTGCGCCACCCCTGGGGAGATCGATCTCTACCAGGGAAGCACCTTAGTAATTAGGTTGGGCTGATCTAATTGATCTGCCCTGTGTATCATTGTCAAGCAGCATGGGGCGGCAGCAGGCCAGCAGCAAGCATCCTACACTGTGTTGTCAGGCTAATCTACCATTGGCATTGTAGGACCACATGACCGCCTCGCGCCCGACTGTGTTGCGCCGTGGCGCCACATCAGCGGGAATTGTGCCCTATAGGATGCTGTCCACCAGCTGGGCCATGCCACACCGCTGGTTGGGTCACATCGTGGTTCACCATGCCAGGCAGATGCTGCTGCTGTTTTTTCTTCAATCAAAGATTGGGGTTGTGTTTCCCTATGTACCGATTCCTCAACGTTGGATCGTCGACCCTCCCAAGCTCGAGGTTGTCATTGCATGCCCTCCTAGGCAACAATGACACTGCTCGTGGTCAAACTATCTTCATGGTCGCCGCCTATCCAAGCTGGCACCACCCATGCTGTCGGTCCTCCTCAAGCTCACTCGGGATCCGAGTTCGTGCTTACTGCCGCCACCTCTAGAACATCACCAGTTCACCACTATTGTCGCTAACGGATGATGTGTGCGGGCTTATTGATACGGCCGAGCAGCCCGATCTACATTCACCATTTGGTCGGCTCTATTAGAGATATGTATAGTCTATGTACCTTACTTGTACTCCAAGTTGTATCTTGGCTATATATATGAAAGTTACCCTCCCTAATGGGTGTGACGTGTTTTCCTATTCTACATGGTATCGGACCATGGGTTCCCTTCCGCCCCTCCTCTCTCCGCCTAGCTTCTCCCCACACCGCCGCCGCTTCCACAGCCGTGCAGCCACCCCTCACCCATGCGATCTCCCTTATACAGCCAAGCCGCCACCTCCCGCGTGGACCCTTCCCTAGGCTCATTGTCCTGCTGCGGTCATTGACAAGAAGTTGGTGATTATGTGTACTCATGTTCCTATGTTGATGCTTCAGACCAGCGCCTCCCTCCACTGCTCTGACCACATCCACCTTGACCTCGGCTACTTCGTTGACAAAACAGGATATCGTTCGGAGCTACTCGTCAGTTTCCACTCCATGCAATGTGACGTTGCTACGACAACGAGTGGATTAGTCTTCGATTTCTTCTCTAGTTTGATTGTTCATGATGCTCTCTCTCGATGCGAGGGGATATTTGAGTATATTTAGTAGTTTAACATTGTATTCGACATTGCCATATGTATCTGGGAAAGTGGGAAGGCAACGTGCCCCCCAAGTCTTTATACTCTATGGGTGTGTTTGGTTTCCTGGCCTGCTTTTGGCCTAGCTAGCCATCTAAGCCTGGGCAGTCTAGGCCTACTTCAACCAAGCCAATGACCAGTTCTGCCTGCTAGCAAATGGTGTGTTTAGTTGTCCGGTTTGTTTTGCATAGAATCACCTCTTCTTTGAGCTGGTAAGTTTACCCTCTTGAGACATTTTGTCGAACCGTTGGTGGGCATGCTCAGCTGCATCCTCCTCCGCCACACGAGCTCGTCGGGCGACCCCGCCGCCATGCCACGTGCCCCCTAGTCCTTGAGCCCAAGCATGCGAGATACCACCGCCACACCGCCATGAGCCTGTGAAGCCATCGTGAGAAAGGTATACTATGTCGCCACCGCGCAGGTTGGTCGTCATGAGGTGCTCGACGTTGGGGTGCTCGGTGGGGTGCAACGGCACGGGGTGTGCTCCTGGAGCTCAGCGCGACGCTCTGCAAAGCGGGAGGTCCTGTGGCGGATCAAGGGTTCGCCTCGAGTTTCGGCACGACAAGACTCGACAGAGTGGGAGGTGTGGTGGCGGGGAGCCAGGTACCGAAGGGGTCGCTACTGGAGCTCAGCTTAGCGCTAGGGGGACTGAGAGGTGCGCGACGAGGACCGAAGGGTGATAGGTGAGGAAGTGTGGACCCGCGTCGGGAGTGAGGCGAGCGCAAGCCCAGTCATGCTCCGAGAAAACGGACACCCCCCGCATTTTTGTTAAGCCTGGCTAAGGGGGCGTCGGTGAGCCTCAACCAGGCTACCAAACACTTCAAAGGTTGCATTATGGAAGCTCGGGACAGGATAGTGCAGGTCACCAAACACTCCCTATATGGCTATATATATCGCCCAAGAGGCTAAGAATGCAATCTATCCCACGCATTATACCCAATCTACCATGCTTTTCATTCTCAAATTTAAAAATAAACCGGAATGGACTTCATAAGGTCAAAAAGGCATCAACTCATGGTGAAATTGCCTATTGCACTCAACTCATGGTTGTGAAAAATTGAATGAGCTCTATTGGAGATACTATCTCTACCCAGGGGTATCCTCTTAGTAGGAAGCAAGCATTTTATTACTTGCCAACCGCCAAACATGGTGCAAATATAAGTATTTGAATGCTCTTATAGCAAGAATATGGTATCTACTAACAGGAAAAAGAATAAATTCATTCAGGAGAATGAGAAGATGGCAATTAACTCACGTTTTTGAATCTCCAAATTTCCACCAGTCAGGTTCATACCATTGTTGGCCCCTAAAATTGAGATTGACAACAGAATCACTTTGATAGTTGACTAACAAGAGGCAAAGAAATCCAAAATGAAATGCCGCATAGATGAAAAATGCAATACAAAGCACATGTTTTCTCAAGTTCATACAGTGGTAGCACAAAACGCATTAGTTTTTCATCAGAATTATTTGCTAACTAGATTGAACTATCAAAAGAACTGACTGCAAAAGGTTACTCAAACATTTGCTCAGTGCATTCCACTACATGGCACAACTTTGGAAGGATTATGCATCCCTACTGAATCAACAAAAAAAACGGACTTCTACTTAAGAATGAGATGGCTTGGAGTTGGAGTCAGAGATACCATACGCGCTAGGCTATCAATAAATTAAAAACCTGATGATTAAGTAAAGAGAGCACATACTCTTCACTTATGACAACCCCTGATTTCATACAACCCATATACAATCCTTGGCTACCTCGACGGCCTTCGAGCATCTCAATTAACCCAGCTGACAGAATAATTGCAAGAGGTTAGTTTAAAAGGAAGGGGCAAGATCAATAGAAGTACTGTAAATCAGCATACACAGAGAACATAAAAAAATATACCTAAGTCAAGATTAATGTTATCCTCAACTTTCACATAGAATTCTGCATCCCAGGTTTCAACTGCGGCACTGAAGAAAAACTTTGCTTTGCTCGGTAATTCTTCTGCAGCCTCTTCGTGACTTTCCTGCCCAATCCAAAATGCTTACAATTTCAAAGTTCATTGATGAAATGTATAAGATCACATGGGTCCAACCTAGTCTTTGATGGAAGCAAGAAAGGTCTAAACTCTAAAGTCTTGCTTACGTACTACAACTTGTGAAGGACACTTGAGAATATGAAATACTAATAGGACCTTACAAGAATCAAGAAGTCCTTTGTCTGCCGATTTTCATCGTCAATATTACGGTCCAAGCTATCACCTCGATTTGCACTGCAGGTACAAAAAGGTACACACATCATCAATAAAACGAGAGATGGAGAATGGATTATATTTTTCTAATAAAAGAGAAAACGAGAATGACAATGATATTGTTAGATTCTGAACTAAGAACGATGCAATAACTCAAAGGTATAGATCCAGAACAAAACCTCCGACCAATAACAAAACGAATAACTACACCCTTTTCCTCAAGCTTCTTCAGAGCATCACCTGCAATTTACAGTGAAATAGAAGAATAGAGTTATACTTATGAGTTGGAGAAAATCCTTGTTTACACAAAACAATTTAGCTACTCCATATTTATCCAGCATTTTAAATCAAATAATTTTGCCGTCTCTTCATCAACCACTCTCAAATTAGTAAAGTTTTGTATCACAAGCAGTCTCTTCCACTACTTGGTGTTGTCAAGGGAAATTATTTCTTTCGCTCGCTAGGAACTAGCGAAATTTAAAGAACAAGAGCAGCAAACCTCTGGGCATCCAGGAGCCACGGAAGACGTTCCTCTTGAGACGGGATCCAAACCCAGTGTAAACTCCAATGACGGCAAGAAGCTGCTTCTTCTTGTCAGAGTCCACAGCTGCAGTCCTGTTCCCCCACAGGTACCCCTCGCTCTTGGCCTTGGTCAGGTCCATCTCCGCCTCAACAATTTTGCTTCCAATCGCCCTGCCACCACGGCACTTCGAATCAGCAGAGCAGAAAAGTAACACAACAACCCAAATTCACTTACAAAGAACTGAAAACTCACTTGCATCCGAGGTTCCTAAGCTTGTCCTCCACCGAGAGCACCTTCGGGACCTGCAATCAGGTGGCGCCGTCAGGCTGAATCAAGAGGTAGAATTAAAAATGCGAGTAGGCGGAGTGAGGAGGCGAGGAGAGATTCGCACGCTGCCAGAGCTCTTCTCGAGGAATCCTGACAGGATCGCCCGGGTCTGCGCGTCCTGCCACAACCTGAGACGGAGCCAGGAATAAGATCACGACTCCCTATCGGGTGCTGGACCGGAGTGTCTGGGATCTGAGCAGGTAGGGGGGACGTACCGGCCGGCGACGTAGAGCCAGGCGAGGCAGGAGAGGAAGGCCATGACGAGAGGGACCCTGCCCGAGGCGAGGGCGGTGGCGACGGAGGAGGAGGACGGGGCCTTGGACCGGCGGTTCTCGCGCCGCATGGCGCTGGCCAGCGTCTCCATGGCTGCGGAGGAGATCTCCGACGCTGGGCTCGCGGCGGTCGGCGCCTCCTGTCTGCTCTGCTTGCGGCCGTTAACGGAAAGGAAGGACCGAAGGAAAACGCCAGGCTACCTAGCCGTGGGCCATAGAAGGCCAGAACTGGGCCGCGCTCGAGATCATAAGGTCATAGCCTGAGGCCCAAAAATAAATCAACTAACAACTTTCTAGATGAACCAATTCAGACTGAATTGATTCCTGAAAATGAAAATGGAAGATCCCATTTACCAGGAATTGTTTACACAAAAGTGACATTGTTTATGACTGTTTTTTATCATTATCATATAGAATTTAAATTTCCAATATATATCCGCACCATATTAAGATCGTCACTGAATAGCTGTATTAATAATGTGGCAAGTCTCCAACCGACTGGTATCGTTTCTTTTAAGATCATCACTAATAATTATCTAGAAATTAAGTCCCAATAATCTGGTTTTGACATCTTAGCTATTGGTACAAAAAAAAAACACAGTCCATACGATGGACGAAATAACTCGCCACCGTGATTGCCCATCCCTAATATGAGCTAACCCTTAAAACCTTTATTGCCTGATCTACTTCCTAGCATTCTCAGAGCTGAAAATAATGGTTGGAGATCTAATTTTAGCGAACCTCGTAGGTGGCAGCAGACAAGTCATGGTCGGACATCCCGACACCGTAACTCACACCCAGAACCTCCAAAATAGAATATATATTGCCGACTCTATCTTCTAATATTCTCAAATCTAAAAAGTAGTGTTCAAAACTGCAATTCCAATGAATCTTAAGGCAGAGGCAGAGGCGGCCATCGAGGGCAACAGGGAGCACCAAGAAAAAAAATGCCACCAGGGGGCCAACACTAATAAGGGCACTATTTGGTAGAGCAGTCCAAAAAAGTGCTTCCTTGAGAAGCTCCAAGGAAAGAATAGTGTGGTCAAAATAAGCTAATTTATCACATTTTCTACATTTAACAAATGAGTGTTGTGGGGAGAAGCCTGGCAAAGAAAAAATGCAAAAAAAACGCGTTTTCTAGTTTTGGGTTGGTTATAAGATATACCAAACAGGTCCAAGAAGTATAGGTTGTCCATGCGCGGATGTCTTTTTTTATTTTTCAAATGCGAATATTGGGGATTAGGATAAGAAGTTTTTGGAGTGGGGTTTTTTTCAATAGAAAACATATGGAGTCAATTTACCAAATTGTTCTTTAAAAAAATATAGTTTTCCACTTACCTCTCTCATAACTCCCTTTTTCTGAGATCGGCATGGCCGCACAAGGCGTCGACAGCATCGCCTGACCATCGGATCACTACCAATACCAGGATCCCTCCTCCAAATCTCCAACCAAGCTGCTCTAGGCCATGCATTGGCCATCCGCGCATTACAGGTAAACAGCCACCAAAAATACATTACGACAGTACATCTATACTGTCGCAACCACGGCCCTATGATTGCTACGCGCGTGAGCATGGAGCTGGACAAAGGCAAATAAAGGCAGCACAACAACCCGCGGTACAGTGACCCAGAACGGATTAGCTGCTCAAGCCCGTACGTGTTGGACCCTTGATTTCCCTCAATTTGATGGTAGTATAATCCAAAGATGTGACAAAGTAGAACGTGAGGGAAATAAAATATTTATAAATATGTTTTTTTGGAAGAATTATAAATATGTTACCCCTTTTGCCTTTATTTGATCAATGCTATGCCGTACCTTGATTTCCATATCCAATATTTATATGTATTTTTTACACTGTATCGCTCAGTTCGCTGGTGTGAACTGAAAAGTTCAGCCGGCTGGTTTCCCTCCCATTGCACTGTTCATCAAACCAGTCAACAATGTTTCTCTCTCACAACAATTCAGCCGGAACAGTGTTTTCAGCCAAGTTTCAGACCAGCGAACGGGGCGTATATAGCACTCCTGTCTCCATGAAAAAAAATAAAGGCAAACCGAATTTACTACGGAAGCATTGTCTTTTCGACAATGATACCATAAGGATGTCCGTCCGTGACTTCCGAATGGGCGCGCTCCCAAAAAAACAAAAGAAAAATCTCCTTCCGCTCGTTCCACTCCCCATGACGCCTCCATCCCACGCATCCCCCCCGGCGCCTCCGCCCGCCGCCGGTCGCTGCGCCTACCGCCGGCCCCTTCTTCCTACCCCTGCTTAGCCAGAGCTCGCCGACAGCTGCCTGCGCTTGCGCCCGGCCCCTTCCCCCCAGCACTAGCCCGGCCAGAGCCCGTCGGCAGCCTGCGCCATCGCCGGCTTGTCCCAGCCTTCCCCTCCGCCCGCCTATGACGGTGGCAGCCCACATCTCGGCCAAAGCTCGCCGGCGGCCTCTCCCCACCGCCCCCTCTGCTCGCATCTAGAAGGGGCCGCGACGGCGCTGCCCTCTGCCCGCCCATCCCCCGCTTGCGCTGCGTTGTACGGAAGAAGAAGGGCGAAAACGCATGTTGCAAGCGTGCAAATGTTTCGTAAGGATGTTTCAGATGTTTCATATGTATGTTGCAAATATTTCATAAGGATGTTGCAAAAGTAGATCGGGATGTTACAAGCTTCTGTTGCTAATGTTTCATCTGTTTTTCAGAAGTATGTTGCAAGTGTGTTTATTTGGATGTTGCATATGTTCCACACATATGATGCAAATGTTTTATCTGCATGTTGCGTATGTTTTACAATGGTTTTGAGGTGTTTTTGCAAGGGTTTCAGATGCATGTTTCAAGTGTTTCGTCTGTCTTGAGACGTATGTTGCAAGTGTTGCATCTGGATGTTTCAAAAGTAAATTGGGTGTTGCATCTCACTCCCTCCTCGCCTTCGGCTGCCTCACCTCGGTGTCTCCACCTTCTCTTGGCGCCAGCTAGGCATCCGAACCAGAGGCGCAGGCGGGCACCGCCCCCTCCCCTTCTTCTCGATGCTGGCAGCGCGTTCCTTCTGTTCCGTTACGTGGGGGAGGAATAGGTGCGCTCGTTTTTTCTGTTATGCGCTGAGATCGAACGGCTCTTCTTCGTGGAATCGGATGGCCCCGAGTTGTGTCCAGACACGTCCTCAGGTTGGACGTCTGGACGATAATCGTCCTGTTGTCTTATTGACTTTATTAAGTGACCATTAGTGCAGGCAAATCCATTTGCCTGAGCCAGGCTACCGTTTTCCAGTACTTAGGTACTCGTGCTCCTGCCTGTGTCTGGATGGGCAGCTTCGAGATCGAAACACGTCTGTATTGCGGTGTTGCCTGGGACTCATGCTTGGCAAGAGGGGCAAAACAGTCTTTTCTTCTACCAAATGAGACCTTAATAATACACTCAGCATCATCATATAGGAAGAGGGAAAAATTCTAGCCCACAGTGGAAAAGCCTGTAAACTTCCAGTGTCATATAAGAAAGTGTCATATAAGAAATACTCTTGTGGAGATTTGATTCGTCTGCTTTGTCTTGGACAGCCAAGAGTACTTGGTCCAAGGTAAAGGTTAGAGTTGTCAAACCAAAAATTCAGGGTCATAGTTAAGCACGTTTTCTTCCGGTCCAAAAAAGGAATTTTCTCTTGTTTGTGCACATTGGAACATGATGAATGTTCTTCGTTGGAGTATACACCGCCCACCATAACATGAATGAATGGATTCGTCGGTATGATCTGCAGAAAAGCTTCAAACTGACAGAAGGATGTTGAGCGATCAGGAAAATGTGTCATTTGTCATTTCTTACCTTTTCGTGCAAGGTAGCGCTCTCGAGCTGCCTGGATTTTACTGTCCACCTCAGATTGTTTTACATCCATGTCTTTCTTCGACGAGTTTACTCACTTATTCTCTAGAAGTTATTCAGAATCTTTCGGTGCACTCGAACCACCACTGGAATGAGATAACAAAGGTTGACTTTAGCTACCACCAGGTTTGCTGGATCACAGTTTGGAAATAATGCTTTTAATTCAGAACTTTCTCACTATACCTTAATCTGTTTACATCTAATTTCTCAAGCTTCTTTAATATAGGCTCAACCCAGGCTCGCTCGACAGCTCAGATATTTCTCATGTATGGACGAGAGTTGTACTTATCAGCTCATGATAAATAACGTACATTGGAAACTTCCCATACTCGTCACCTTCCAGTACACCTGCAAAAGAAGTTCAACAAAATTCTCAAACAACACAATGTGAAGAGTCATGAATAAGTTTGACAGGATGATTAAATATGTGATTAAAAGCTTAATTTGTGTTATTTATACCACAAGCTTTGCTCAGATATGATTAAGTGTGGCACTGTGGGTGTGCTCAGATATGATATGCCTAACGTTTTAGTACATCTAAACTACTCTGAAAGAGGGCACACTAGCAAGCAGCTTGTAGTCAAGATGTGGCACACCAAGAAACAATTTAAGTAGCTATCAGCAGTTTCTTTGGCTCCTAAGTCCAATAGAAACAAGGGACAAAAAAGCATGCAAATTTTCACCTTGAGCGGTGCTGATCTTATAAGTATAAATTTCTCGAATATGCAGGAGTGTTCCGTATCATTACATTGAGAATAAAGGAGAGTACAAAACACAAACACCACCCACCACACCCACACCCAAATAAAGTTACAAGTACAATAATGGCTCAGGATTATTCATCTCCCTTAATTTTCGGGTAGCTCAACATTACAATTAGCTAAATCTGACAAAGAAATTACACGATTACATACCTGTACAAGTTGGGTCCTATAGCCAACAGTATGGTAGCCACTGTGATGCAGCATCCTCTCAGCTAGCTGGTTACCATATCCTACGTAGAGAGCTCTCCACAGCTTTCTATGGTCAGGGTCACTCTTCCGGCTTTTCCTTGCATGCACATCAGTTGAACCTAAATTTAACAGCATTTCAAGTTAATTTATGTGGACCTGTTTTCCCGAGATGACACTATAGGAATCTAAGGACACTTAGGATTAAAAAAAAACGGACAATTTACAGGAATCCCACTTGTTAGACAGCCGCATAAGGCACCTGGGCCATCGGCCTATTATGGTTAATTACATATTGATTGATATCTATTAGGCAAAGAGATCCCACGGGGTCATGATTCTATAAACCAGCCGGGATCCTCCTAACCTATATATGTAACCTTGCCATTGACCTTCTAATCAATCTATCAATTTTCTATGCCATACTTTGCTTTCATGGTATCAGACGCCTAGGTTTTCTTCCGCTGCCCTAGCTCTCTGCGCCCCCTGGCTACGCATCTTCCCTGTGCGTGGAACCTTTCCCCGCTCCAACCATGTCGGGCACTCCCATCCCGACCACCCAATCCTCCTCTGCCGCCGTTCCTCCAGACGATGCGACCCGCACGCGTGCTCTGCCGAGCACGCTCGTGCGTTAAGGCCGAGCACGCCCATGCCGCTGCGCTCGAGGAGGAGCGCTCGTGCCACCGAGGCTGAGCGCGCACACGCTGCTGCCCTGGAGCGCCAACGGGCTGATGCCGCCGCCGCCACCGCTGAAGCGTGCTCAGGCTGCCGAACAGGAAGCCACATGCACCCACAGCGCGCTCTCCTGTGCTGCTCATGAACGGGAGGCCGCCGCCGAGGAAGCTGCTTTCAACGCCGGTGGACTCGAAGACTTCCACTCCCTTCCCGGCGGCGGTGGCCCTCGCCAACCGCTCCGGGATGTCCTGCTAGCCCATGAGGCCGCAGCCATCATCAATCTGCACGCCCAGGCCATCAGCGTCCAGAACATTCGCTCCCTCGTCCTCGACATTGTCGTGGCCACGCCCGCCTGCCGCGACACTTCAGGATCTTTGTAACGGTCGAGTGACACAAAACACCCCATGTGACAAACCAACGCATATAATACCCAACATCATGCCCATCTATCGAGATCATTATAATTTCAGAAAAATACATGTTACACAAAGTATACACAGTTTTAGTTTCTCCCACTAGGTGCAACTCTTTGGCAATTCACTCGAATTCTTATCGGAGTAAACTCGTAGCTCATCTTGGATTCACCCAATCCAAGGTCTACTATGCAGTGGGGAATAGAGCATTACCTCACGTCCACAAAAGCAACAACACCTGCAAAACAACTTAATGGCAGCACCGTGAGTACATTTCGTACTCGTAGGACTTAAGTCCAACATATAAATATTTGGTGGATGCAAGGGTATTATCAGGCATTTGTACATTTGCGAAAAAGCATATGGAGTTTCTTAAAATGACATGCTATGGATTCATTATTAAATATATTAACATTAAAAGGTAAGATGTCCAAACCGAGTGATCAACATCATTAGAAGTTTAGAACATATCATCATCAAGTTCCATCATTACACTACCATGGGTATATTGAGTAGGAACAACCAAACAGGTCCATCCAGAGGGACTTCAGGCTTTCAAAACTCTGCAGAGGTGTACAACTTATATCCACACGGAAATACAAGACTAACCACCATACTCCGGATCTCGGAATAAGGGTTGCCTCATGATTTTCAACCTTTCCCTAAATCGGCCTGAATATATCATGAAAGGTTCGACTGGTGCTCGGTTAGTGCTAGTGCTTCCACCCACTCACCGGCGCCACCTTCTTGCTAGTCTCATGGATAGACCGGTCGCAGTTAGTTACTAGGCTTGCTGCCCCCATATGCGACATGTGGTCTGTACGGTGGTTACTCGGACTCACATATCCCAATGCACGGTCCTTAACTGCTCCATGAGCTATGTCACTTGAGATCCCCCACTCACAGTGACCTACCCCTCACATGAGCAAGAACTACCAAGTTGATCATCATGTTCAAGTAAAGTAACAAGGTTAGGTTGAGTCCTTAATCAAGATTAGGGAAGATACACAAGTTGCAACCCTCATTCATTTTAGTAGTTAATTATCCCGGTGTAGCATCCTACACGCGCAAGCATGAGTTCCCTTCTCATACTCGACTTTTACCGTAGCTAAGCAAGTAAGCAATTAAACGTTACCAAACCCATTGATTAAAAGAAGGCTCTAATTACAAGATGAGTAGTTCTATCTTAGTGAAGCATCATTAAGTTGATTAACCAATCTACATGAAATGCATAACTCATAATGAAACACAATAAGTATCTAAAATAGGGTTCATAGTAGTGGGGTGCCTGCCTGGTTTTGCCGCTCGAATGAATTTGAAGTTGTAGACGACAACTCATACACGTCCTCACGCTACTCGGCTCCTGAAAGAAGGCGAAGATCAGGATTGAAGATAACTGACGGGTACTTGAAGACAAGGGCTTGCTTTGGAACTTGGGAAGAGACATCTAACTGTGGCTCTACTATTGCACTATTTGCAACTAAACCTAACCTAGTATTGTTGACCTCTTGGGTAAGCTAGCTAGGCAACTACATCCTTACTGTTAGCTTGACGGACACGACGACCAAGGTGGTGGACTCTTCGTCTGGTTGGGCTTCGAGGTGACTTAGGTTTGGTTTGACTCTGTTTGGGGTTGACGGACATTCCATCGGAGGTGACGGATACTCCAGTAGGAACTGGGAGGTCTCAGGTTTGCTGTGTTATTGAGTCTATGAATCAATGGACACTCCGTGAGAGGTCACAGATGCTCCGTTGAGGACTCTAGGCTCTCGGGTTATGGGGTTAGACACTCTTATAAATCAACGGACACTCCGGTGAAGCCACGGACACTCTATTGACTCAAGTTGACAGGAGACAATACTCTGATGGGTGTCTTCCTGGGGTTATCAAACACTCCATCAACTTTGACGGACACTCCGTCAAACGATCGACAGAACCTACATTCTTAGGTGATCTTGGGGTTCAAGCTTAGATGTGCTCAGCTGTGATCTATGCATGTGCAAGATATCTATGGGGTAACTTAGGTGGCTTATTGGGCTTAAGATAGCTAGGTTTGGAGCTTGTTTTGCTAAGTGTGTGAAAGCTCCAGTTTGGTTTTAGTGAATTGATGAAACCCTAAGTGCTAACCTAGTTTATCAAGTGATCATGAGATAGGTAGCACACTCCAAGTGGTGAAGCAAATGAAGATCATGACATGATGATGGTGATGCCATGGTGATGATCAAGTGCTTGGACTAGAAAAGAAGAAAGAGAAAAACAAAAGGCTCAAGGCAAAGGTATAAATGATAGGAGCCATTTTGTTTTGGTGATCGAGACACTTAGTGAGTGTGATCACATTTAGGATCGATAGCCATACTATTAAGAGGAGTGAAACTCGTATCGGAATGCGGTTATCAAAGTGCCACTAGATGCTCTAACTCATTTCATATGCATTTAGGATCTAGTGGAATGCTAACACCCTTGAAAATGTTTGTGAAAATATGCTAACACATGTGCACAAGGTGATACACTTGGTGGTTGGCACATTTAAGCAAGGGTGAAGAAGTTAGAGGTGAAAAGGAGTTAGTCTTGCTGGTCACTGAGTGACCGGGTCTGGTCTCAGAGGGACCGACGTGTCCGGTCAAGTGTGGCAGCGTAGACGCCAGCGTCGGTCATCGACAGGATGCTGGGTCTTCGACTGACCGGACGCTGAGGTCCAGCATCCAGTCCTATTGTCGGACAGCGCAGAAGAAAGTCACTGTGAGACTGGGCGCTGGCAAGGTCCGGTCAAGCATGACCGGACACGTCCGGTCGAAGAATTCGTTTCTAGAACCTTACTGGAAACGATCGGACGCTGGAGGCTGAGCGTCCGGTCAGTTTGTGCGCTGCATCCGGTCAACAGAAGACTATTGAAATCTGATTAATAGTATTTGAAGCAGGGGACACATGGTGTGTATCACGTGACCGGACACTGAGGGCCAGCGTCCGGTCGATCGGACCGGAGCGTCCGGTCACCCTGCACTGTGCCCAGTGAAGGGGTACAACGACTCTATTTCGTGGGGGCTTCTATTTAAGCCCTATGGCCGATTGAAGCTCACACCTTGTCGACAAAATATGGTCGGTAGTCCACTGAGGGGTATGCCCATGATGGTAGATTATCGGTAGACGGATGCGTGTAATCAGGAACCAGATGGTGACACAAGGCGCAGAGACAACGATTTAGACAGGTTCGGGCCGTCTGATCGACGTAATACCCTACGTCCTGTGTCTTTGGTGTATTGTATTGATGTGTATGATCCGTATGATCTGTATGATCTAGATGGATTGTCCCCTGAGGGGGACCCCTGCCTCTCCTTATATAGTCTGGAGGAGGAGGGTTACAAGTAAAGTATCATATTTGGTACTATTACAATATCTAGTACAACTTGTAATCTTGCCGTGCACGCCTCGATCTTATGGGTCGGGCCACCTCTGATGGTGCGGCCCATGTCTTGTCTTGAGGATACCGGGGGCCATACCCCCACAGCTAGTCCCCAAGCGCCTTGTATCCTTCGAGTAGCGTCGTCTTGAGCTTGCTAGAAGGATGTAAGGGGCTCAAGATAAAATTTGAAAAATATTTCCCTCGAAGTGTGCCCACTTTGACTCTGAGTCAAAAAGAGACACTATCGTCCCTGTAGAATCGGAGGTGTTTGAACCATCAGAGCGAGCACATTCACCGCAAGGTGAAGTGTGCCCACTTAGTCCCCGAGCCTGGTAGTAGGTGACGTAGGCACGTGGTGCCAGGGTCTAAAAAGAATTCCCAGTTAAGTTGAGAAACGAATCGTCGTACAGGTGATACAAGATGCACGGCAGGTGCATCGTCGCACCGATGTAGTCCCCGAGCTTCTTTGAAGGCGAGGTATGAGCCTTGTAGCAAGGTCTAAGTGAGAAAAATATCCCAATTGTATGCGCGTAGTCGCCAATGCGATGTAGTCGAGACGCAAAGTCCCCGAGCCGTGGTCGGAGAGTGGTCGAGGCGCCCCCGAGCATAGGTCGAGGAGCGGCGATGAAGTCCCCGAGCCGTGGTCGGAGAGTGGTCGAGGCGCCCCGAGCACAGTCGAGGAGTGAGCGACAAAGTCCCAATCGTGGTCGGAGAGTGGTCGAGGCAGCCCCGAGCACGATCAAGGAGCGAGCGACGAAGTCCCCGAGCCGTGGTCGGAGAATGGTCGAGGCAGTCCCCGAGCACAAGTCGAGGAGCGAGCGACGAAGTCCCCGAGCTGTGGTCGGAGAGTGGTCGAGGCAGTCCCCGAGCACAGATCGAGGAGCGAGCGACGAAGTCCCCGAGCCGTGGTCGGAGAATGGTCGAGGCAGTCCCCGAGCACAAGTCGAGGAGTGAGCGACGAAGTCCCCGAGCTGTGGTCGGAGAGTGATCGAGGCAATCCCGTGCATGAGAAGCGAAGCGCGAAGTCCCGAGCTGTGGTCGGAGAGAGTGATCGAGGCGGTCCCCGGCGTAGGGTCGAGAAGCGAGCGACGAAAGTCCCCGAGCCGTGGTCGGAGAGTGATCGAGGCGATCCCGAGCATAGGTCGAGAAGCGGCGACGAAGTCCCCGAGCCGTGGTCAGAGAGTGGTCGAGGCAGTCCCCGAGCACAGGTCGAGGAGCGAGCGATGAAGTCCCCAAACTGTGGTCGGAGAGTGATCGAGGCAGTCCCCGAGCATAGATCGAGGAGCGAGCGATGAAGTCCTCGAGCCATGGTCGGAGAGTGGTTGAGGCAGTCCCCGAGCACAAGTCGAGGAGCGAGCGACGAAGTCCCCGAGCTGTGGTTGGAGAGTGATCGAGGCAATCCCCGTGCGTGAGAAGGAGCGAGCGACGAAGTCCCCGAGCCGTGGTCGGAGAGTGGTCAAGACAGTCCCCGAGCACAAGTCGAGGAGCGAGCGACGAAGTCCCCGAGCTGTGGTCGGAGAGTGATCGAGGCAGTCCCTGAGCGTAGGTCGAGAAGCGAGCGACGAAGTCCTCGAGCTGTGGTCGGAGAGTGATCGAGGCAGTCCCCGAGCGTAGGTCGAGAAGCGAGCGACAAAGTCCCCGAGCCATGGTTGGAGAGTGGTCGAGGCAGTCCCCGAGCACAGGTCGAGGAGCGAGCGACGAAGTCCTCGAGCATAGCTCGAAATTACTGCAATATAAATATGTAGAATGGTAGTACATGATGTACAAAATAATAAATTATGGAGAAAAAATCAGCGGTGAAGAAATAACGCTCAACAGTCATTTACAAATGAGCATGATGTGATAAAGCAGTTGGTGCTTTGTAAACATCAGTGTTAATGTGAAGTTTGTGTTTATACTTAATATAAACTGTCCGACCAGTTAGTATGTAGCTGAGTCTCCAGCCCTATCTAGCCCGTTAACCATAACGCGGGGCGCGGAGCCTGTGCACGTGTAGGAAGAACAAAGCGTCGCTAAGGAGCCGCTGCAGACCACCCATAACGCAGAGGGTAGACGCTCGTGCATGTGTAGGGAGGAGTCGGAGACAGGGCCTTTTCTAGAGACATCGAGCGTCAACATGATTGGTCGAGGATTTGCATTAAGTATAGCTGTATGTTATCTTTAAGATGGTATACATGGACAAACGTTATTTGAAGAATAACCATGACGAGGATGTTGTGGAGAAACATCGTGATGAAAATTATATTAAATATAAATATTAGAAGTGTACTTATCTTTGGATAGAAATCTGGTCGATGGCGGTAAAGTTGTCCGATCCTTGTACTTTTCGGCCTGTTGTGACGGTGGTCGCGGTTGTCATAGCGCCGTTCTTCGTGGCGATTATCATTGCGACCTGGTCTGGTGGTCGAGGTGGTCGGAGCTCGGCGGAGCCGCTCGGGACGTGGTCTGGTGGTCGGAGCTCGGCGGAGCCGCTCGGGACGTGGTCAACGTGGTCTGGTGGTCGGAGCTCTAGTGACGCCATGATGGCTGCGTAGCTCCTGCCAAAAGCAATCGCGTAGATGTAGATATATCTGACATATATTTCATAGAATAATTAATTAAAATAGGAAACATGACTTAGCTTGCTTCTCATATGCCGAGCATGTATGTGTCTTCCCGCGATGTATGAGATATATGCAAACCAATCTTATCTAAAGTTGGCTTCCTTCCATGTAGATGTGTGTATATGTAGATGCATGCAAGCTTCATATTCTAATTAACTTTGCATAGCTCATGATCGGCCCTATGCATGGCATGGTTGTGCATGGCATGGCTCAGAGATTGCATGTACGTCTGGTTCTTGGTTTGACATTATTGGATCTTTGGCCAAATAAACACAAACACATGACCAATTACATGCGTATGCACTCGCACGACTAATCCTCATGCGTCATGCATCGTAGTCCATATGGTGGTTCTTGCTTGTCACGTACTAGATCGTACACCTTCCTTTTTTTAATTGCACGGAGCTTGCCTTGACCACACGTTGCGGCGTCGTGAAGATCCGCATGGAGAATTTGGTCTTGCATGCTGGGTCGGCGTTGACAGAGGAGCACGCCGGATCGATCTTGATCGGGACAGATCATCTGCGGCGGTTTGAAGTCACCACGGGTGGTGTTGATAAAGAGGATCCCATCTGATTCGCCGGAAGATCAGCACGCACAACCCCTAAAAGGGAGCCCCTACCTGGCGCGCCACTGTCGACGAAATATGGTCGGCAGTCCACCGAGGGGTATGCCCATGATGGTAGATTGTCGGTAGATGGATGCATGTAATCCGGAACCAGATGGTGACACAAGGCGCAGAGACAACGATTTAGATAGGTTCGGGCCATCTGATCGACGTAATACCCTACGTCCTGTGTCTTTGGTGTATTGTATTGATGTGTATTATCCGTATGATCTGTATGATCTAGATGGATTGTCCCCTGAGGGGGACCCCTGCCTCTCCTTATATAGTCTGGAGGAGGAGGGTTACAAGTAAAGTATCCTATTTGGTACTATTACAATATCTAGTACAACTTGTAATCTTGCCGTGCACGCCTCGATCTTATGGGCCGGGCCACCTCTGATGGTGCGGCCCATGTCTTGTCTTGAGGATACCAGGGGCCATACCCCCACACACCTTTGGCCATTTTCATTGACATAGCAACCTTGTGAGCTTAGCCAAAGCCCTCCCACTCATCTCCACCATTGATTCATCATCTTTGTGAGATTAAGAGAGAATCCAAGTGTATTGCTTGAGTGTTTGCATCTAGAGGCACTTGGTGTTCGTGTTTTGCTGCGGGATTCGCTTGTTACTCTTGGTGGTTGCCGCCACCTAGACGGCTTGGAGCAGCGTGGATCGTCGAGTGGAGGGTGGTGATTGTCTCTGGCTTCGATCGTGGTGATTGTGAGGGGTTCTTGACCTTTCCCCGGTGGAGAGCCAAAAGGTACTCTAGTGGATTGCTCGTGGCTTGTGTGATACTCATCTTGTGTTGGTTGTGTGGCACCCTATTGAGGGTTTGGCGTGTGAAGCCAATTAGCGCGTGAACCTCCAAGTGAGTGAATCGCCACAACGAGGACTAGCTTGCCGGCAAGCAAGTGAACCTTGGTAAAAAATCATTGTGTTCATCATTGATTCCGAGGTGATTGGTCTTCATTGTTATTCATCCTTGTGATTGATTGGTTCCTTCATCTACACGACGGTATAACCTTCTTGATCACTCTCTTTACATTACCGCAAACTAGTTGTCAAGCTCTTTAGTGTAGCTAGTTGTGAGAGCTTGGTTGGTTGGTTGGTGTGGCTCTTTAGTTAGCCTTTGAGAGCACACTAACATAGGGTAGTGTCATAGCTATTGTGTGAATAGATACTATCTAAACTAGAATTGTGGTAGGTGGCTTGTATTTTTTAGTAGGCTAGCGCAACACTTGCTTCGCCTCATAATTGTCTAACCGGTTTACTAAGTGTTGTTGTAGAAATTTTTATTAGGCTATTCACCCCCCCTCTAGCCATTAGGACCTTTCAGTGTGGCTATAGGTTTAGGATCAAACTTAGACATATGAGGATATGAGGATGCAACCTTGAGATAGAGATGAAATCCTTAGCTCTGAGATCTGAGAGCTGTTGTAGCAAAAACTTGAAGATCCAAGCTTTGCTCACTCTTATTTCTTCATCCAAAAGATTGGTCACTCATGGGCTTCCTCTTGCAAGGCACCAAAAGATGAATCAAGGGTTAATCCAAGAGATACTTGAGTGCTTGAGCTAGGTGAAGGATTCTTGAACTTACTCTACATATGGTGGAACCACCACCAGCAAGAAATCCTTCAATCCATGAATAGGATTGAAGATGTTGATGATGTTCATGAAGTGATGCTGGAGCTTCCTTCCTCTTCTCTTTCTTCAATCTTCCTTCAAATCCTTTTTCTCTCTAGTTCTAGGGTTCATCCTTGTTCTTGGGCTGTAGAGAGAGAGGGAGAGTGGCAAATGAATGGGTGAGTGAGAGGGTGTTGTTTCAGCTGATGAAATATCCCAACTCAGGCTGACATGAGGGTCCCACTCACTTAAGTGGCAAACAACTCATTTCCCACTTTCTGCTACTGGTCTGAGTTCCATCGGATGGTCCGATAATGCTGGTGGACTGTCTGGTACTTCACTGTCTTTGCTGAATTGATTCTGTCATTGTGTGGCTAGGTATTGGGGACTAAGTCAGCAGCTGGTGGCTCTAGGGCTCCCTCTTGGACGAGGATCTCCTCCTTGTACTCCTTGATTATTTCCTCATACTCCGGCTCACCCGCGGTCACAAACTCTACCAACTCGTTATCTACATGCATAAAATGATGATGCAACACTTAGTAATACGGCAACATCAACTCTTAAAATAAGAATAAATCTATCAAGCTACTAAGCTAGCTCTAATGACTAAGACGCTAAGTTACCTATTATTCCCACTAAACAGGTATGAAACATTTCACGTATTATCTTAGCAACGAAAGGCATCCTTATTCTTTTTACCGATTTAATATATATACTAAAACAAGGAGTACTTAGCTACCATATTTCTCAACCTATTCTAAGGCTACAAAAATTACAGTGAGCACATAATAATCCAATGAACGTACTGTAAAAATTTCATGGCCAAAACTATTACCAAATTACCACAAAAATTCCTACAATTATTAATCTAAATAACATTAAACACTTTCAAATGATTTAATAGACCTTAGCATCAACATAGACATATATAAACTAACCATACTATTAGGTAGACAACATTTTTAGGAACTCAACAGAATTTATTTCACAATTTTTGGATACTTATATGAATTGATATTAATTTCTAAAGTTCAACTTAGAATGTAAAATATAAAGCTATTTCTATCTTCTAGAAAAATGAAAAATGAATCAACCCACGTGGCCCACTAACGAGCGGCGTGGCCCATAGCCAATGGACCGGCCCAACAAAAGCGTCCTACACGGGGAGGCCGCGCGCGCTGGCAACCTTGCGAAAAGGACCTTGCGCTAATGGCGAATTAACTAGCGGTCCTCACCACTATTCCCCCTTCTCTCAGCCCTTTCACCTAGCACCCTGGATTTCTTCTAATTCCCATTGCGAAGCCCCTGGCGGCGGCGCGCGTGACAATGCGACCTCCGCCGGCATTCCACGCTCACACCGGGTTCATGAGCTTCAACTAGCACAGCTAGCGCACGCGGCAGTGATACACGGTGGTTAACTATGGTGGTGCGCCATTCCGGCGAACTAGGGCAGCTAGGCAATCAACTAGCTAGTGTATGAGCTTCAGTGACTCACCAGAAACCTAGCCACGGTGACTGTTTGGTCAGGGACGGCTTGAGCGGCGCTGGCCACGAGCGATCGAGCAGCTTGGCGGCGCTACGTTGCCTCGAGGAGACACCTGACCTCTAGTGCGGACATGCATGCGTGTAGGTGTCATACCACACTATGGACAACGCAGCTCCAGGATGCAACATGTGCACTACCGTGGTTTCAGCTTGGCCATGTGATGCCACTGCACCCCGAGCGGAAACGACGACGGCGGTGGAGCTAGTGGAGGGCGGCGTGCGCCGCAGCGGCAACAGCAGCACCAGTGGCCAGCAGAGCAGGGCAGCGTAGCGTGTGCAGCCACAGTGGCCCCTACAGCGGCGCCAGCAGTAGTGTGTAGAGCGCCAGAGGCCTATTCAAGGTGGCCAGCGGCGCCCCAGGCGCATGGTGACCACACAAACACGGTTAACCGGCCCAAAACGTGCAGTGCACGCTTTTTAAAGCATCAACCACGACCCATCTAGCTCGGTTATGACCCAACCAACTCGGCCTAGCTGAAGATGGTACCTAAGGCTACTAAATAGAGCAATATACTTGGACCAAGGTAGACTAGAGAAGAAAATATGAGCATGCCAAGTTGGTGCTGTCAACCTGTGCCGAAATAACATTTTTGAACTTTTTGTAGCAATTAATTGATGACCAAGGCACATACTAACTAAACCCACCCCTATACCATTGACAAGTACTTACTTGGATGCAACCCACCAAGCAAAAATATAGCACAAGCCTTTAGCTAAATTTTTTAGAATTAATTCACTAATATAGCATTGTCACACCGTTTTCAACTTTGAAAATTTGCTAAGTCTTGGGCTGAATTTTAATCCAAGTTCCATTTCTAAGCTATTAGAAATACCATCTAACATTAATATTTTTCGACAACAAGTATTTCATTGCCATCTACAAAGTTTGTACCTTCAACTTTATTTAAGTGTCACATAGGTGTTTTATATCATTTTGCTTAATAAAACTTGGTTTTAAACCCTAAGTGATATAACATGACTATGGAATTAACTTTCGTTTCGCACTGCTGTTGATCGTTTTGAGTTATGGAAGTTGATCTACACTCTTTATTACATGCATTAACACATAAACATAATGCTCATGACATGTTTTAGTAAATGATTTACGGTGTAACACCGAGGGTGTTACAAATCTACCCTCCATAAACAAAATCTCGTCTCGAGATTTCATGTGCCTAGTGTGGGAAAAGAGATAAGAAATAAATTTTGATTTAATAATTACCTCGGTTAGCTAGAAATAAGGTGGGGATAATGCTTCAAGATATAGCTTTCTTGCTCTCACGTTGCTTCGTCCTCCGAGTGATTTTGCCACTGAACTTTATAGAACTTCACCACACTGTTTCTAGTCACTCTTTGTTTTTCATCTAAGATCTTGATAGGATGCTCAATATACGACAAGTCAGGCTAGAGGGGAAGTCCTTCAATTTCCACAGCTTCATCAGGGACCCACAAATATTTATTCAACTGAGATACGTGAAACATATTGTGTACCGCTGATAAAATATCTGAAAGTTGTAGACGATAAGCAACTGGGCCACACTGCCCCAAAATCTTATAAGGGCCCACATATCGAGGGGCTAGCTTACCACGAACACCAAACCAATGCGCCCCTCTCATAGGAGACACCTTGAGGTACACATGATCCTCGACTGCAAACTACAAAGACCTTCTTCGCTTGTCAGCATAAGTTTTTTGTCGGCTCTGAGCTGCCTTCAAATGACTCTGAATAATACTGACTTGTTCTCGAGCTTCTTTGATAAAATCAGGCCTAAAATATCCATGGTCACCTACTTCCACCTAGTTAAGTGGTGTCCTATATTTCCTTCCATACAGAGCTTCAAAGGGTGCCATACGAATGCTTTCCTGATAGCTATTGTTGTAAGAAAACTCAGCTAAGTTCAAGCATTCATCCCACTTTTTAGGAAAAGAAATGGTACAAGCTCTCAACATATCCTCAAGTACCTGATTTACCCTCTTTGTCTGACCATCAGTTTGTGGATGATATGCTGAACTTTTGAGGAGACTAGTACCAAGATATTCCTGTAGTTGCTCCCAAAAACAAGAGACAAAGACTGACCCTCTATCAGAGATGATGGTAAGAGGAACTCCATGCAGGGTCACAATCCAGTCAAAATACAACTTGGCATACTTCTTGGCTAAATATCTGGTATCTACCGAGAGAAAATGAGCGGACTTGTTAAGGCGATCCATAATGACCAAAATAGAGTTATAGCCCTTGGACGTGCGGGGTAAACCCACAATGAAATCCATGGAAATATCTTCCCATTTCCAAATAGGGATAGGCAAGGGCTGCAAAAATCTTGGGGTACGCATATGGTCTACCTTAACTCTACCACAAGTATCGCACTTCGCGACATACTTGGTGATATCCTACTTCATATGGGACCACCAATACAAGTGACGCAAATTATGGTACATCTTGTTGCTTCCTGGGTGGATGGACAACTTGGAGTTATGAGCTTCATCCAAAATATTTCTTCTAAGCTCCTCACTTGACGGAACAACTAATCTGTTCTTGAACCTCACTACACCTTGATCATCAATGCTAAAATGAGGACCACGCCCTTCGGCAATTAATTTCTTGATGTGAAGAATTTTCTGAAGTGTCTTGCCTTTGCTCTATAATAATCTGCTCAAGTAAATCCGAGACTAGAGCAATATGGGCTAGCACCTCAGCATGGTTGAGAGACAAGGATGCTTCTTCAACTTGATACGACTTCTGGCTCAAAGCATCGGCTACCACATTAGCTTTTCCAGGACGATAATCAACTTCTAAATTGTAATCCTTGATTAGCTCCAACCATCTCCGTTGCCTCATGTTTAGCTCGGACTGAGTGAAAATATATTTGAGGCTCTTGTGATCCATAAAAATGTGTACTTTATTTCCCAACAAATAATGCATCCAAACTTTTAGAGCGTGCACCACAGCAGCCAGCTCTAAATCATGGGTGGGCTAATTCACCTTGTGCTTTTTCAGCTAGCGTGAAGCATAAGCTATCACACGCCAATCCTGCATAAGCACACATCCCAGTCCAATCCTTGAGGCATCACAATACACATCAAATGGCCTGTCAATATCTGGTTGAGCAAGAATAGGAACAGAGGTAAGAAATTTCTTTAGGGCTTGGAAAGCTTCTTCACAAGCCGGACTCCATACAAACTTGACATCTTTCTAGAGCAGCTTGGTCCTCGACTGAGCTATTTTGGAGAAGTCAGGAATAAAGCGCCAATAGTATCTAGCAAGACCAAGGAACTGACGAATCTGATGCACTGACTTGGGGGACTTTCAATTTAACACATCTTGCACCTTACTTGGATCTACAGAGATACCTTCAGGTGTCAGAACATGTCCCAAAAACTACACTTGATCTAACCAAACCTCACACTTGCTGAATTTGGCATACAGCTTGTGTTCCCTTAATCGAGTCAGTACTATCCGAAGATGTTGAGCATGCTCTTCCTTGTTCTCGGAGTATATCAATATATCATCAATGAACACCACTACAAACTTGTCCAACTCGGCATAAAGACTGAATTTATGAGATACATGAAGAATGCAGGAGCATTGGTGAGACCAAAGGACATAACTAGGTACTCATATAGCCCATACCTAATAGAGAAGGTTGTCTTTGGTATATCTTGAGGTCTAATCTTAATCTGATGATAACCTGAACGAGGGTCAATGTTGGAAAACACCTTGGCACCAGCTAGTTGATCGAACAAAGTATCAATATGAGGTAAAGGATACTTGTTCTTAATGGTTACCGCATTGAGAGGGCAGTAATCCACATACATCCGAAGAGTGTCATCCTTCTTCTTCACAAAAATGGCTGGACAACCCCATGGTGAAGAACTAGGATGGATAAATCCCTTCTCCAATAACTTTTCTAACTACGTCTTCATTTCAGCCACTTCCTTCAGGGCCATGCGGTATGGGCACCGGGAGATAGGAGCAGTGCCAGGTTCTAACTCAATGGAAAACTCCACATCTCTATCCAGGGGCAACCCAGGTAGATCTTCCAGAAAGACATCTGGGAACTCACAGGCCACAGGAATAGAGGCAAGATCAGGAGAAGCTTCAACATGAGCAGCAACTGGTAAGGCTGGATCTGAGGGCATAAGAAGAGACATCATGTCCTCGAAAGAAGGAAGATGTAACTCAATAACTCTCTGCTTAAGGTCCAAGACTACCCCATAAACACGCAACCAGTTCATGCCCAGAATTGCATCTATGCCTTGCCCGGGCAGCACCATGAACTAGAGGCGGTAAGTGTGAGTGGCTAGCACTAATCCGACTGTGTCCATCCAAGTATTAATGCACAACTGTGCACCTAGAGTACTGATTCTATAGACAATAGGTATAGCCATAAGAGATATATTATGCTTTTGTGCAAACCCCATGCTCATAAATGAATGTGATGCACCAGAATCAAACAACACATATGCTGGGTGGGTATCAATGCTAAACATACCAGCCATCACCGGTTCATTCTGTAAGATTTCCTTAGCCTTAGTGAAATCAACTTGCCTAGAGCGGCTTACTGGCACCTTCTTCTTAATAATCGTCCGCTTAATCAGATGGGAGTTAGCTGAGGGCTGAGCAGACTGTGCAGGCTGGTTCTGCGGACACTCCCGAGCATAGTGGCCTTCCTTGCCACACTTGAAACACACACCAGGCTTGTTCCCTGCCCCTGACAAGACATAACCTGCTATCCCTAGGGCTACTGTTGTTGCACCTGCTGAGTAGGTGCATGGTGCTAAATGGGAGGTGCCTGGTAGGTCTGCTGAGGCTGGCGGAACGACTGCCCACCCAAAGCCTGATAGGGCACCCACTTGACAATCTGTACCTTCTGATCCTGGGAGTGACTAGAAGACCCCATAGTCACCTGCTTGTGCTTCCACTCAGCCTGAGAGTCATGCTGCAATCCCTCCATGGCAATAGCAGCGTTCATCATAGCACCAAAAGTCTGGTAGTTTCCTATGTACAGCTCCTTCTGCAGACTGCAAGAGAGGCCGCGATAGAAACGGTCCCTCTTCTTCTCATCAGTATCAACGTGGGTCACAGCATACTGTGATAGATGGTTGAACTTGTTTACATAGTCCATCACGGACATGGTCCCTTGCCTCAGGTCCAGAAACTCCATCAACTTCCTGTTCAGAACACCAACAGGAATGTAATACTCTCTGAAAGCAGCAGTAAACTCCTGCCAAGTCACACGGTGATCCACAGGCTACATGGCATTGAATGTGTCCCACCATGCACAGGCAGAACCCAACAGCTGTTGCGCTGTAAAGCACACCTTCTGCTCCTCAGTTACAGTGAGTAGCAAAAACTTCTACTCTAGAATACGAAGCCAATGCTCCGTATCCAAAGACTCAGCAGTCGACGTGAACGTGGGTGGGTGTGTCTTCAAGAAATCCTAGTAAGAACAGGGTCCCTCGGGACCGTGGGCACCACCCCCGTTTCCGCCATTGCCTCCATGGCCTCCACGGGCGAAGCCACCGATAGCCTGTGCTAACAGCTCCATGGCATGGGCTAACTCACGATGAGTAGCCAACATCTCCGTATGAGTCATCGGAAGCGGCGGTGGCCTAGGAGGAGGAGCCAGAAGTGGGGCTTCATGGCTCTCCCCATTGGTGTTGCTAATGCCCTCACCGCGACCGTTATCGCCCGGGTCCGCCCCAGTGCTGGTACTCCCGTGACCAGACCTCAGGTTCATCTGTAAACATATAAGAACCAACCATTAGGGACAACCCTCTAGATTAGGAACAAGAGATTAGAGAAATGATAAGCTTCTATTAAAGCATTCTTTTAGGTTATTCTATCAATTCACTAATCTAATTTATACGTGTACAGGGAGTTTAATTTAAGCAAGATTCTCATTTCATGATGCATGCATTGGCCCACCCGTTCACTCAAGCCGGAATATAGTGGCATTCGCAAAAAAATTTGGCACTTCGCACACCGTACGCTAAACGATTTTTTTACGCAGCGCAAGTTACTGTACCTACAGAAACTTGATTAGATAAAACCAGTGTCGCTATCCTAGATAGACCATATTGCTAGGGCTTATACTTATTTACATAATTTTATCGCATACTACTTGTCGCAAAACTATTATTGGTTAAATTTTAGGTTTTGGAAAAGAGTTATGAAACTCATAAACTCATTATTGACTCTGATACCACCTGTGGCAGAATCGCCTAAAATAACACACCTTCGGAGGCGCTCGTCTTCCACCAGACACTAAGCATCCCGAGAGCGAGATACCTCGAGCAGTTTCGTCGAGCACACCCCAAGGGAGAACTCGAATAATCCACGTTTTTCCTCTAGGATCCAATAATGAGAACGAGTTTATAATACTTAGTCCATTTTATACGACCAGAGTTCTTAGAAATACATTATTACAGTACCAAGTTCAGAGTGCGGAATTTAAATAGCTAAATTAAAATAAACGTCTATCGATAATATACAAGGATCTGTCTGTGCCCACCAGAAGAATCCTTCACACAATAGCTACTCCTCAAGCTGCACCTGCAACAGGGGTAAATAAACCCTGAGTACACAATGTACTCGCAAGACTTACCTGACTAGTGGGAATAATTTTCCGACTCCAAAGGATATGATAAGCTTTATGGTTTGCTGGGTTTTCTTTTTGCAAAAAGCAATACTAGTAGTGAATACTTATGTATGTTTCTTATTAGCAGTCATGATTTGTTCATTATCTAACCATTCTAGGTAAGCACCTGTTCTACTTTCAATCAAGGGTTCAGCAAACAGATCCATTGCACCATCTTTCATCTTCCAGTTCTTACTACGATGCTAGATTGTAGACAAGTCGTACCGGATTACTCGGCGATTCACGAATCAATGTGCCCAGCTAGGTACCCCGAAACACATGCCCCACTTGTACCCCAGGCACAAGCAGGACCAACCCACCACTCTCCTATCAAGGGGTCCAGGTCCCCATCCAAACTTAGACTCCAAGCCCCCACTCCTGAGTCCCAGACTCAGTGTGGTGCTTAGACCTCCACCATCCCCGCCTCCAATTAGTTGGTCCAGAAAGAGCCGGAACCCATGACAAATGAGCAACAAGCCTTCTCTGCTCCCATAAACAAGTATGTGCTCAAGATAATAAGCCTGTGACCTGACTAGAATCCAATGCAACGGTCGGTCCTTAACCGACACGGACAGGGAAAACAGTGTAACCAAGCTATGCCCCATTGGCCGCGGGACACAACCTCTTACACCACTAATACCTGTACCATATCCCTGCTTGGTCTCCATTTTCCTTTCACCATTTTATCATAAGAGTGATAATAATAATCACCTGTTGTGAGTAACGGTAGGTTACTCACGCTACCAAAAATCCTAAGCATAGCAGCTACTTGACCTATGCTAGTAGGACTCATAGGTAGGTTATTTATGCATGTAGTTTTCATAAAATGCCTATAACATAAATGCACACCACATATATATATCCAGTGATCATTCAAAATAAGGGTTATGAACCGGGGCTTGCCTTGGGCAGGCGTGGTGTCAGCAAAGTCAGCAGCTGGTGGCTCCGGGGCTCCCTCCTAGACGAGGATCTCCCCCTATTATTCCCACTAAACAGGTATGAAACATTTCACGTATTATCTTAGCAACTAAAGGCATCCTTATTCTTTTTATCGATTTAATATATATACTAAAACAAGGAGTACTTAGCTACCATATTTCTCAACCTATTCTAAGGCTACAAAAATTATAGTGAGCTCATAATAATCTAATGAACCTACTATAAAAATTTCATGGCCAAAGCTATTACCAAATTGCCACAAGAATTCCTACAATTATTAATTTAAATAACATTAAACACTTTCAAATGATTTAATAGACCTTAGCATCAACACAGACATATACAGACTAACCATACTATCAGGTAGACAACATTTTTAGGAACTCAACAGAATTTATTTCACAATTTTTGGATACTTATTTGAATTGATATTAATTTCCAAAGTTCAACTTAGAATGTAAAATATAAAGCTATTTCTATCTTCTAGAAAAATGAAAAACGAATCAACCCATGCGGCCCACTAACGATCGGCCCAGCCCACAGCCAACGGACCGGCCCAGCAAAAGCGGCCCACGCGGGGAGGCCGCGCGCGCGCTGGTAACCTTGCGAAAAGGACCTTGCACTAATGGCGAATTAACTAGCGGTCCTCACCACTATTCCCCCTTCTCTAAGCCCTTTCACCAAGCACCCTGGATTTCTTCTAATTCCCATCGCGAAGCCCCTGGTGGCGGCGCACACGACGACGTGACCTCCGCCGGCATTCCACGCTGACGTCGGGAACTAGGACCCACCCTAGTTTTCTGAGGGGTCGATCACCATCGCTAGCTCAAACGACGACCCTAGAAAGCGGTAGGGATCTAGGGGACGCACTAGCGTGCGCGGCAATGACGCACGGCGGTGCAACCATTTCGGCGAACTAGGGCAGCTAGGCGATCAACTAGCTAGTGTATGAGCTTCAGTGACTCACCAGAAACCTGGCCGTGGAGACTGTTTGGTCAGGGATGGCTTGAGCGGCGCTGGCCACGAGCGACCGAGCAGCTTGGTGGCACTCCATAGCGGACACGGCCGTGGCGACACCCCAGGGATGGTGGTAGTGGTTCAACTGAGTTGCACAGGGTGCATAGGGGATCAAGGTGATGCTATTGGTGCCATGGAATTGGATTCTGGGGTCCTGAGCAGTTGGTGACTTAGGCGCGGCGTTATTTGGGCTCCTACTGACCGACGACGAGGTAAACTCCAAATTGGAGTTATGTAGGGCTTGGTTATGGCCGTGCGTGGTCTTGGCGTGTAGCCTAGTGCCTTAACTATCACCTAGCGCACACAATTGCTTTGAGAATGACTAGGCTCTATAGAAACGAGTTTGGCGCAACGTGGCTCAGAGCGGGGCCAGTAACGCGTGTGCGCTACGTTGCCTCGAGGAGACGGCTGGCCTCTAGCGTGGACATGCGCGCATGCAGGTGTCGTGGTGCGCTATAGACAACGTAGCTCCAGGATGCAACGTGCACACTACTATGGTTTTAGCTTGTCCATGTGATGCCACTGGCGCGCAGCCAGTCTCAACTCTAGGACCACACCACCAAAATGAAGGAGGAACTGAAGAGTAAGTATTCCAGGCCACCGTTCTCATTCTGTTGCCCGCCTTGACTTGTCGTGCCTTTACATTTGATGTCTTGTATGGTGTGCAGTTTTAAAAGCCAATGCCAAGAGGCATCTAGAAGCTGTGATGAAAGAGCGTGACGGCTGGAAAGCACAATGCCTCGAGGCCACCGAGGATCGGGACACATGGAAGAATCGGTGCCAGGAAGTGGCAACTGGCATTTTGCCCATCCTCGACCTTGTCGACCCGGCGCTCATAGAGGAAGAGCCAAGGACCCCCAGCTCGGGACCGGTTAGAGATCTGCACAAGCATGGGGATGGTTCGGGAGTTCATTAAGGAGGCGAGTGAGTATCTGGGCGCCCATGTGCTAAGCATGGTGCGTGCCCACTACCTCTCGATCGATCTCAAGCGCTGGAGGTTGGATACCCGAGGAAGTAGACCCAGACAAGGCGGAGGAGCTTGGTGGCCCAGCTAGATCTGTCGTCAAAGATAATTGGCGACATTAATCTGTGTGGAGGTGGGACAGCACCATGACAGGTATGCCATCGACAAGTCAGCTGGAAACGCCATCTATTGCTAGCCAACCGACGAAGCCTGCGGTCTCGACCAGCCAGGCATCGGCGGGGCCATCCCCTTCAGCTCAGCTAGCACAAGAGTCCTTGAGACTCGAGTAGAATATCGGAAGCAACGAGCGAGGGGTGCACATGGCGCGCCCCGACCAGCCAATGTAATAGGCTTAGAGCTGTAGAAGGAGGACATAGTTGTGTTATTATAAACTTGGGCCTCTTCAGCAAGCTTGTAATAACGTGAATCAGATATCATTATAAGCTTGTTTGCTTTGTATAAAGCGTATTTAAGCTTGAAACTTATGTTGGTGGAACTAAGTGAGAACATAATAACGTTCTGTTTAGTTGTACCATTTTACCCGACACATCATCCTGAAAAGTTTGTGCGGCCCTAGTTTGCCATGTGGTCGGAGTGTGAGGTGCGTGACCTGTGCACACGCAGACGCGGACAAGTCAAACCAAGGGGGACCTGCCGATCACCCACAACGTAGAGAGCGGATCTCATGCACGTGTTGGGAGGAACCGGAGACAGGTCCTGCTCCGAAAACCGTAGAAGGAGTGGTGGTCGGCTTTTACTGGCTAAGTTAGAATAACCATATAAGTCGAAGTGACACATTAGAGTGGTCGGAGAAATAATAATAGCTTTATTGAAGTAAATCGAAAATACAAAAGGGGGTACATATCTCAGTAGTTAAGCATAGAAACGTCTAAGCTTGTCGATGTGCCACGAGTTTGGTACATCCGTACCATCCAGGTGAGCTAACCTGTAAGACGTTGGTCGTGTGACCTCCTT
This sequence comes from Miscanthus lutarioriparius, assembly GCA_904845875.1. Lineage (NCBI taxonomy): Eukaryota > Viridiplantae > Streptophyta > Magnoliopsida > Poales > Poaceae > Miscanthus > Miscanthus lutarioriparius. The sequence continues at coordinate 152,041 of CAJGYO010000435.1, read as the reverse complement.
GATCATGAAGGGCCCCTCCCATGGGGTTGCGAGTTTATGGACACCAGCCTAGTTCGTCTTCCACTTCAGGACCAGGTCCCCGACCACAAAAAACCGCTCTTTAACGTTCTTGTTGTAGTACCTGCGCAAAACAGCAAGGTATTTGGCCGTACGTACACAAGAATCGAGCCGCTTCTCTTCTGCGCTATTCACTTCTAGCTCCCATACTTCATTGGCCTTGCCTTCGTCCGAAGTTCTCTACCGTCTTGATCTGAAAGCTATATCTCAGGGGAGGACCGCCTCAATAGCAGAAACCATAAAGTATGGCGAGACACCGGTGTTACGGCTAGGCTGAGTTCTGAGTCCCTAGACCACGGCTGGTAACTCTTTGAGTCATCTTCCGGGAGCCTTGTCATTTTCTCTATACACCCTCTTCTTCAATGCGTCCAAGATCATGCCATTTGCCCGCTCGACCTGTCCATTAGCTCTAGGGTGCGCCACCGAGACGTATTTTACTACTATGCTCCTTTCATCGTAGAAGTCCCAAAAAGCGTTCCCGTGAACCGAGTACCCAGATCGGTTATGATGCTTTTTTTGGTATGTCAAACGATGGATGACCTGGTCGAGGAACGTGATGACCTTTTTCTCGAGGATGCCTGTACCAAAGGCATGTATTCTATCCACTTAGAAAATTTGTCGATCAAAGCACAAAGACGCATGTAAATTTCCACAGAGCGGTTTGAAGGGCCCGATCATATCCAAATCCCAAAGATGCGAAGGGCTAGGAGGCTGGTATTGTCTGCGGATCTCATGTGCTTTGGTACGTGGATTCTCTTGGCGAAGAACTAATAACCCTCACGATTGGCGGACTAGCCTCTGCGTCGGATCTGCGACGGCCAATAGAACCTCGCTTGAAAGCCTTGCCGACCAGCGTTCTTGAGGCAAGGTGGTTGCCGCAGAGCCGAGTGGATTTGGTCCAGAGATGTTCGCCATCCTCCTAGGTTATGCACTTCATCAAGATTTCCTCTTTTTGCGTTCTTGCGCCATAGCTTGCCATCAACGAAAGGTGTGCTCGCTGCGCGACGCATCAGCGCCGTTCTCTTCTCCGTCCGGTCGATGTAACCGCTGCCATCTGTTAGGTACTTGATGAAAGGTATTCTCGGTCGGGGCTCATGAGTGGTCGGAGGGGCTCGGCGGTGCTTGACACCGGGAACCGTAGCCACCAATTGTCTGGTCTGGAGGCTTGTCCGCCGTGGAATCTTTCTCTTCGATGGACGGCGTGAGCGTGTCTTGAGCGAATATGCCATGTGGGATTTTTGCTCGGGATGATCCTAACTTTGACAAAGGCATCCGGCCGCTTGATTCTTGTCCCGGACCACGTGTATGTACTCGATGCCATAGAACCTGCCTTCTAGCTTTCTGATCAAATTGCAGTATGCTTCCATCTTTTCGTTGGTTGTGTCCCGATCCTTGTTGAGTTGGTTGATGACCGGAGCGTAGTCTCCATAGACGTAGAGGCGCGTTAACGCCAAGCTCAACCGCAAATGCGCAAACCATGTAGGCATGCTTCGTACTTTCGGCGGCATTATTAGATGCTTTGGGAAATAAATCCGAGGACGTCTGGGAGCTGCTCCTTGGATGGTGATATAAAAGGACTCCTGCTCCCACACCGTCAATGTTGAGAGAGCCATCGAAGTACATCGTCCAATATTCGTCCGGATCCGGGAGAGGCGGCGTGCAGCATAAGTCCGTCCACTTTCGACGATGAAATCGACAAGTGCACGAGACTTGATTGTAGTCTGGCTTGCAAATTCCAAGGAAAAGGGGCATAGCTCCATTGCCCATTTGACGATCGCCCATTCGCATCCCTCGTTGCTAATGATGTCTCGCAGAGGGTACTCGATCCACGACCACCACACGATATCCGTCAAGTAGTGTTTCAACTTTCGGGATGTTATCGGTATGGCATAGATCAACTTCGAATCAGTGGGTACCGGTCTTGGACTCGTTGAGTACCTCACTAATGAAATAGATTGGCATTGTACCTTGTAGACGTGGCGGGGCTCGTCTTGCTCGACCACCATGGTCGTGGAGACCACTCGATTGGTAGCCGCAATGTATAGCGAGAGTGTTTCGTCTTCTCTTGGAGCGAAGAGTACCGGAGGTGACGTGAAGGTATTGTTTCACTATGTGAAGGCAACGTCTGCTTCCTCCGACCACTCAAACTTTTGGGCGCTTTGAGTAGTTTAAAGAACGGTAATCCTTTTTCGCCTAATCTTGATATGAAACGGTGAGAGCGGCCATACATCCGTAAGCTTCTGAACATCCTTCACCTTTTTGGGCAGCTTCATGTCCAAAACAGCTTTGACTTTTTCTGGGTTAGGGCGTATGCCGTCGCGGTGACCGACGACGCTGCCGAGGAGTATGCGGAAGGAACACCAAAGATGCACTTCTTTGGGTTTAATTTCCATCGGAATGTGTTAAGGGCGCAAAAGTGCATCCTAGGTTGTCAACAAGGGTATGAGCTTCCTTGGTTTTGACAACTATATCATCAACGTAAGCCTCGACGAGGTCATCTTTTATCTCGTCTTTGAGGCAAGCTTGTATAGCGCGTTGGTAGGTAGCCCCGGCGTTCTTGAGCCCAAACGACATGGTCATGTAGCAGTAGGCGCCGAAGGGTGTGATAAAAGATGTCTTGATCTGGTCATCCTTTTTTAGAGCGATCCGGTGATAACCAGAGTAGCAATCGAGAACGAAAGGGAGCTCAAAACCGCGGTTGAATCTGAGCTTCGTCTATGCGAAAGAGCAAGCAAGGGGTCTTTAGGGCGTTGTTTGTTGAGATCGGTGTAATCAACGCACATTCTCCATTCATTATTCTTTTTGCGTACAAGAACCGGGTTGGCTAACCACTCCGGATGATACACTTCTTTGATAAATCTGGCTGCCAAAAGCCATGTAACTTCTACCCTAATTGCCTCCTTTTTGTCGCAAGCGAACTGTCGTAGCTTCTGCTTGGTAGGTTTGGCCTTGCCGTTGACATTCAAGGAGTGCTCAATCAAGTTCCGAGGTACACCGGGCATGTCAGCAGGTTTCCATGCGAACACATCCACGTTGCTCCTCAAGAACCTAACGAGCGCGTCTTCCTATTTGGGATCCAGGTTGGCCCCGATAAGGGCCGTCTTGCTAGGATCACCGTCGACCAGCTGGATCACCTTGTGCTCCTTGGACTTGATGTTCTTGCGTGGAGCCTCGAGCTCCAGGATCTCCTGGTGGTCGATCAAGGTCTTCTTGGCGTTGAGCACGGTCTCGGCCATGCGAATAGAGAGGTCGTGAGCCTCTACTATTTTGAAACTATCATCTTCGCAGGTATAAGCTGCGTACACGTTGCCTCGGAGGGTTAGAACTCCTTTCTCGGTAGGCATCTTGAGCACTAGATACCTGTAATGAGGTATGGCCATGAACTTGGTGAGCGACGGTCGACCAAGAATAGCATGGTAGGTGCCGTCAAAGTCGGCGACCACGAAGTTGACGTAGTCGGTGCGGAAGTGATCCGGGGTCCCAAACTGCACTGGTAGCGTGATCTGCCCGAGAGGTGTAGAGCTATGTCCGGGGAGAACACCCCAGAACTATGCCTCGTATGGCTTGAGGTCCGCCTGAGCTATCTTCAGGGCGAGCAGACTGTTCTTGAACAGTATATCAATGGAGCTACCGCCGTCGATCAGTACTCTGTCGAACTGAACTTTGTTGATACAAGGATCGAGGACCAGGGGAAAACGCCCTGGCTTAGGTATTGCGGCCCATTGGTCCTTTCTGTTGAAGGAGATTTCGCAGTGAGACCACGGAGGGAGCCGTGGATCGGTGAGGAGATTGTCGGTGTTGACCACGTTCAAGCAAGCGCGGGCGAGCAGCTTGCGTTCTCGTTTGGTATCGATGGACACTTTGCCTCCGATGATGGTGTGCATGCGATCAGTTGGCTTGACGTACTTGTGACGGGGGTCTGCATCGTCGTCGTCATTATCCTCGTTGCGCTGTTCCCCTGCGTCGTTAGGCTTGTTGGACGTATCCGGAGCTTGTTGAAGCGTGTAGATAGACTTGAGGACGCGGCAATTCTCCATGGTATGGTTCGACTTAGGATGGAGCTGGCAGGGCCCCTTCAATGCCTTGGCGTAGTCGTCTTCATAGTTACGACGTCAGCCACCCTTTTTAACGGTGTTGACCTCGCCGTCGTCTTCCCGAGCACGCTTGCTCCTATAATCGTCACGGCGGTTACGCCGCTGATTACGTTGGTCACGGTGGTCGTGGGAGTTGTTGCGCTGGTTGCGGCGGTCAAAATTGTCATTCCGACCACAGTTGCTGCGGTAGTCGTCGCGGTGTGGGGGGTGGTCGGAGCGCGGAACCCTTGCTGCTTCTTCAATAATTATCTTTTTAGCGTCGTCGGCGTCCGCGTATTTCTTAGCGGTGGCTAGGAGCGCTATGACCGAATCAGGTCTTTTGCAGAGGAGCTTGTCCCTTAGGGCATCGTGGAAGCGGAGGCCAGTGATGAAAGCCTCGATTGCCTCGTTGTCGGAGATTGATGGGACCTTGATGCGCATCTCCGAGAAATGCCAGACGTACTCGCGCAGCGGCTCATCTTTTCGATCTCGAATACGTTGCAGATCGTATTTGTTGCCTGGTTGTTCACAAGTAGCAATGAAGTTGTCGATGAAGGCTTGCTTGAGCTCCTGCCAAGAGTCGAAATAGTTCGCCGGCAAGCTGACCAGCCATTTGTGACCCGCATGGCCAACAGCGACTGGGAAATAGTTAGACATGACGTGCTCGTCTGCCATGGCTGATCTGCACGCAGTCTTGTAAAGCATGACCCATAATTCGGGGTTTTCCTTGCCGTCGTACTTCTGAAGCTTCTCGAGCTTGAAATTCTTGGGCCATATGACTTGGCGAAGGTGTGGAGTAAACTGCTTCAAACCCGGCGGGCCGTGGGCAGTGTCATATTCCATACGGCGATAACTTTCATGGGACGCTTGATCATCGGCTCTCTGGTTGATGCGAGCGCGCAGATCGCGTCCACCAAGGTAATGGCGGAGATCGTTATTGCCATCGCGGCGATCTCGATTGCCATCTAGATTAGCCCTGCGACCGTGGTTATTGTGGCGATTGTCGCGGTTGTCCCGGCGGTGGTTGTCGTCCTGGCCACCATCATGGCCACCGTTTCCTCCTTGACGGTTGTCTGATAGGTCGTTGTTGCGCGAGCCACGTTGGTTGGGTGGCTGTGAGCGACTTGGGTGCTGGCGGCTGTGGCTTGACTCGACCGAGACGGATGGAGCCCGAGCTTGGTTTACAATCTCCACGGTCTGGGCCATAGCAGCCGTCAGATAGGCTTGTATTTCATCACGAACTGCTTGGGTTTCCGGGGTGTTGGGTAGCCGTTGCATTGTTGCCATGGCGATGGCTACATTAGCACTTGGAGTTCTAAAGACATGTTTGTCCCCCACCCTGTCGAAAGCATCGTTGAGGTCACGTGGCTGGACCCTTATGCGTCATGCCTCCTGGTCTGCTTCGGCTTCGATTTGTCGGCGATTAAACCGATCAATATTGCGTGCTTCGCATGCAGTCCTTTCTTGTTCTGTTTCGCCAACTGCTGGCGGTTCGTCATTGCTGACAACATGGATCAGATCCCCTCGTCTTGGCGGGAAAGACGGGAATTGAGAGAACCCCGGGGCGTGGTCTGGGATATCCAGATCGTACTTGACGCCTTCATCTTCGTGATGCTGAAGCTCGGTGTGGACAAATGCATTAGATGCGGTGCCAGACGAGGAGCTGGGGTCGCCCTCTTGGACTGTGTGAATGGATCCTTCTTGATAATCTTCAATCTGGATCATGTTGACGAAGTTGCGCGGCTTCGGCTGAGGTCGGTGCATAAGACACAGATCCAAGCGGCGTTGCAGGTCGTAGGCGTAGCTGGAGGCAGCGTTTTGCAGGCCGTAGGGCTAGACCTGGTAGTTCTCCGTTGAGGCTTCGTACTCGGAGAGCCGGAGACCCGTCGCGAAGGCTGGCCGGCGACGAGCAGAGCGCCCTTGAGGAGTAGATGTGACCACGAGATCTGTACCAAGTCGTGCAGGACGACTGGTCCGAGCTGGTCGGGTAGATCTATTGTGGGGAGCGGTTACCTGCTCATTAGGCTGACTTTGAATCGTACTTACCAGAGCCAGGGTTTCAGCGAGCTTGGTGCTGACCCGATCGATGGAGTCGAGCAGGTCGGTGTTGTTGATCCGCCTCCCTTTGTAGCGGGGAAGCGGATGACAAGTTGTCGGCGTGGCTGAAGGTGATGCAGGCGTGGTCGGAGCCAGATGTACCGTGGTTGGAGCCAGATCCATCGTGGTCGGAGCCGCATCCATCGTGGTCGGAGTCGTGTCCACCATGGTCGGAGCCGTATCCACCGTGGTCGGAGCCGTGTCCACCGTGGTCGGAACCGTATCCACCGTGGTCGGAGCCATAGCCGATGTAGGTGAAGCAGTGGTCGACGTAGACTGAATCCACGCCTCCTCCGGGGTCATGGCGATGAAGTCGTCTGAGCCGGTGGTCCACGTGATCTGGCCAACGGTGAACGTGAGGCCGTTCGGCGTAGCCATGGAGTTGGAGATGATGACCGTCTTATTTGCTTGGGAAGCAGTATGCACACCCCCTACCTGGCGCGCCACTGTCGACAAAATATGGTCGGCAGTCTACCTAGGGGTATACCCAAGGTAGTAGATTGTCGGCAGACAGATGTGCAAGCCACAAACAAGACAGTGACGCAAGACAGACACAAGGTTTTATCCAGGTTCGGCCGCCAAGAAGGCGTAATACCTACGTCCTGCGTCTGATTTGTATTGCTGTATGTCAATGAGAGATGTTTTTTAGAGGGGTCCCCTGCCCGCCTTATATAGTTCGGGGGGCAGGGTTACAGATCTGGAAACTAATCCTAGCCAGTTACAATTGCCATATGTGGCCGGATAAGGATTCCTATTCTAACCGACCAGGATCTTGATTGATCACCAAATCCGCCTTGACTCCTTGCGCGGGACTCCAATCAGGTTAACCGGGCCGCACGTCGTCTTTTGGTGGACCGAACCCATCGATCCGGGCCGGCCCAAGCTTAGCCATAAGGGTATAGAGGTTAATACCCCCACACACCCCGAGCGGAAACGACGGTGGCGGCGAAGCTAGTGGAGGGCGGCGCGCGCCGCAGAGGCGACGCGACAGCAGCAGCACTAGTGGCCAGCAGAGCAGGGCAGCATAGCAGGGTGGCGTGTGCAGCCACAGTGGCACTAGCAGCGGCGCCAGCAACTGTGTGCAGCGCGCCAGGCGCACGGTGACCACACAGACACAGTTAACCAGCCCAAAACGTGCAGTGCACGCTTTTTAAAGTGTCAACCACGACCCATCTAGCTCGGTTATGACCCAACCAACTCGGCCTAGCTAAAGATGGTACCTAAGGCTACTGAATGGAGCAATATACTTGGACCAAGGTAGACTAGAGAAGAAAATATGAGCATGCCAAGTTGGTGCTGTCAACCGATGCCCAAACAACATTTTTGAACTTTTTGTAGCAATTAATTGATGACCAAAGCACATACTAACTAAACCAACCCCTATACCATTAACAAGTACTTACTTGGATGCAACCCACCAAGCAAAAATATAGCACAAGCCTTTAGCTAAATTTTTTAGAATTAATTCACTAATATAGCATTGTCACACCGTTTTCAACTTTGAAAATTTGCTAAGTCTTGGGCTGAATTTTAATCCAAGTTCCATTTCTAAGCTATTAGAAATACCATCTAACATTAATATTTTTCGACAACAAGTATTTCATTGTCATCTACAAAGTTTGTACCTTCAACTTTATTTAAGTGTCACATAGGTGTTTTATATCATTTTTGCTTAATAAAAATTGGTTTTAAACCCTAAGTGATATAACATAACTGTGGAATTAACTTTCGTTTCGCACTTCCGTTGATCGTTTTGAGTTATGGAAGTTGATCTACACTCTTTATTACATGCATTAACACATAAACAGCTCATGACATGTTTTAGTAAATGATTTACTTTTGTAACACCGAGGGTGTTACAAAATGGCCGACTGGGGGTCTATTTATAAGTCCCATGGAGAAAGTAGCCGTTGGGGACAAAACCTAGCTTTCTGCCATTGACCGGACGCGCATGTCGTCCTGATCGGACGCGTCCGGTCGTCCCAACCGTTGAAGCCAACCGTTGGTGCTCACTGTTGATCAGACTCTCTGGCGAGTCCTATTGCTTACCATCTGACGCATCCGGTCGATGTTTCGCCGCTCTAGAACCTCTCTGGATTTGATCGGAAGCCACTGCCTGGCGCCTCCGATCATCCACAGCTACTGCGTCCGGTACTCATTGAGTTGTTGTGGCGACAATGAACAGTGAAGTTCGTGCGTCCGGTCACTACCTCGCTGAGCGTCCGGTCGCTGTTGCTGACGCCTGCTTTTGCCGAGCAACTAATCGAACGTGTCCGGTCCTCATAAGGGCCACGTCCGGTCACCTCTGCCGAGCTTGTTTCTTTGTGATCTTACGTCTGGCTTGGTTCCTATCTTTGTGCTTGGACTTTGCTTGGTTTCTTGGGTCTTCTATTGTGCTTCTAGGGTCTTGCTTGAGGTGTTGATCATCGGATCATCACGTCGTCTTCGTCCAAGTCACGTCTTGCACCCTATTGAACTACAAAACAATTACTTACAAATTTATTAGTTCAATTTGGTTGTGTTGGTCATCAAACACCAAAATCCAAAGTAAATGGGCCTAGGGTCCATTTTCCTTACATAGGGAATTGGCCTCCCATGGCCCCTCTCCCAGTTCCATATCCTCCTTTGTCGGCTCAGCCACAAGCCTTTGTGCCCAGCGCCCAGGGACAGCGGACTGCTCCTCCTCCTAGCTACTGCCACCCCCTGGTCGGCATTCCATCATGGGACCCGCAGGGGTAGGCGTCTTCGTTCAACACCATGTCGCTGACTCCGCCTTAGCAACATGACTAGATCTTCGACATCGGCACCACCTCGCACATGACCTCCGACGTCGGTACTCTCTCCCACACTACCTCCCCGTGGTATCCTATTCTAGCTTCTATTGTTGTCGGTAACAGTTCTTTACTTCCCGTCACCTCTAATGGCACCGTTCACCTTCCCGGTTCCATAAGTCTTAATAATGTTCTTGTTTCCCCTGGTCTTATTAAGAATCTTATTTTTGTTTGCTATTTTACTACCGACAACTATTGTTCTGTTGAATTTGACCCCACTGGTTGTTTTGTGATGGATCTGCAGTCCTGAAGGGTGATCACCAAGTGCAATAGCTCTGGTCCGTTGTACCCTCTTCGCCCATCTAGCGTGCTATCACCTCCTGCTGCCCACCTCACCTCCACTGCCACATCCACCTTATGGCACCGTCATCTCGGTCATCTTGGATTTAAGACTTTGTCCAAACCTATGGCTTGTAATAAAGAAATTAGAACATCTATCTGTCATGCATGTCATCTAGGGCATCATATTCGTCTTCCTTTTCCTTGTGTCATCATCACGTGCCTCACATGTTTTTGATCTTATACACTATGATTTATGCACCTCGCCAGTTCTTAGTGTATCGGGTTTCAAATATTATTTGGTTATTCTCGACGAATGCTCACACTACATGTGGACGTTTCCTTTATGCCTCAAGTCTGACACTTTTACCACCCTGTCTATTTTCTTTGCTCTTGTTTCCACACAGTTTGGGCGCAAAATCAAGTTTGTCCAATGTGACAATGGATGTGAGTTTGACAACTCCAGTGCCCGCACTTTCTTCCTCACACACAACACTCACCTCTGTATGTCATGTCCTTACATGTCTGCTCAGAATGGGAAGGCTGAGCGAGCGATCCGCTCCGTCAACAATGTTGTTCGTTCCCTCCACTTCTAGGCATGTCTTCCACCTCGCTACTGGGTAGAGTCCCTATACACCGCCACCACACTTCTCAACATCTTACCAAACAAAACGTTGTGCTCCCGTACGCCGCATGAAGCCTTGATTGGCTCCCCACCCGCGTATGATCATCTACGCGTCTTCGGTTGTTGATGTTATCCCAACTTGTCCGCCACAGCTATCCACAAACTCGCTCCGCGCTCCATGTCGTGTGTTTTCCTTGGTTACTCTGCTCATCATTAAGGATACCGCTGTCATTTTGACGCCAACTCCAACAAGATCATCATCCCTTGCCATGTGATCTTTGACGAGTTTTCTTTTCCTTTTGCCGAGCAGCCCACCATACCTTCCCCCGCGAACTTTGAGTTCCTAGACACCTTCACTAATCTCGTTCTAGTGCCCATAGGTTTGACACAGTTTTCATTACCTACTGTAGGATAATCACCAGCTCCTTTGCCCATTGTGGACGCCTAGACACCTGCTGTAGACCCCCAGACGCCGCAGGCCACACTGCCACATGAGGCCGAGTCGCCGGTGTCCCCATTCACTGCCTTGACTACACTACCATGTGCAGTAGTGCCCTCTAGAGCTCCTCCCGTGGCTACCTCGATGCCACTAGGTACTTCACCTGCACAGACACGTGCGGCAGCCTCGGCGTCTCAGTCACTGCCCGCATAGCCACATGCGGTAGCTTTGACATCACCTGCACAGCCCTGTGTGGCTGTCTAGCTTCTGCGTGTGGCTGTCCAGCTTCTACCATGTCCTGTCATCTCCCAGGTGTACAACCGGTACCACCCAGTTCCTTCGGTGCCTCCACCATCGTCGCCAGTCACTCCTGCACCCCTTCCGAAGGGTGCTGTGGCTGTTCCCCCGGTGGTCAATCTGCATTCCATGACCACCAGGGCAAAATGCGGCATCCAGCTTCCTGCTGTCTACCATGCTGCGCCATTGTCTCTTGTTTCAAAGACATACCACGCTGCTCTCGCTGACCCAAACTGGCGAGCCGCCATGCTAGAGGAGCATGCTGCCCTTCTCTAGAACAACACTTGGGATCTGGTTGCACGCCCCCTTGGCGCAAATGTGGTAATAGGGAAATGGATCTTCAAACACAAGTTCAAGGCTGATGGTCCGTTGGAGCGCTATAAAGCTTGTCGGGTGAATGATGCCCTTCTCTGGAACAGCACTTGGGATCTGGTTGCACGCCCCCTGGCTCAAATGTGGTGATAGGGAAATGGATCTTCAAACACAAGTTCAAGGCTGATGGTTGGTTGGAGCGCTATAAAGCTCATCGGGTTCTCTGCGGCTTCACACAGCGCCCAGGTGTTGATTTTGCAGAAAACTTCAGCCTCGTTGTCAAGCTGGGCACTGTACGGACTATGCTCTCTCCATCTCTCTCTCGGAACTAGCCTGTTCGTCAGCTTGATGTGAACAACGCTTTCCTCCACGGCAATCTTGATGAGACAATGTACTACATTCAGCCCTCCGGATTTGAGGATTCCAATCATTTGGACTACCCATCGGGGGGTAGATACCCCACGGTTCGGTTCCTGCTAAAAAATCATCCAAACTACGTCTGTCGTCTAAACCGCTCCCTCTACGGTCTCAAGCAGGAGCCTCGGGCATGGTATAGCGGCTTTGCAGCCTACTTGGTCTCTCTCGGGTTCATGGAATCAAGTATGACACCGCGCTCTTCGTGTTCCGCCATAGTGCTGACATTATTTACCTGCTGCTCTATGTGGATGACATCGTCTTCACTGCTTCATTGACAACACTCCTCCAGCGCACCATTCGTGCCCTACAGCAGGAGTTCTCGATGAAGGACTTGGGTAATCTTCATCACTTTCTCGGGATGCAGGTTCAGCAATGGCCTGATGGTCTCTTCCTATCACAGCGCCAGTACATGCAAGAGATCCTTGACCATGTGGGCATGGCTACGTGCAAGCCCTGCTCCACCCTGGTGGACACTTGTTCGAAGGTCTCCGCCCTGGATGGTGCTCCTATTAGTGACGCCACAAGTTTTGTTGGTGCTTTACATTACCTCACTTTCACTCGTCCAGACATCTCCTATGCCATCCAGCAGGTCTGCCTCCACATGCACGACCCCGGGAGCCTCATCTTTCAGCTCTAAAGCGCATCCTGCGGTACATATGTGGTACTCTTCACCTTGGGCTGCTCATTCGACCCTCAGCATAGTTTGATATGGTGGTCTAAGCTGACACCGACTGGGCCGGCTGTCCCGACACATGCAAGTCCACCTCAAGCTATGCCATGTTTCTCGGTGATAGCCTCGTCTCCTGGTCTTCCAAGCACCAAAATACTGTCTCTAGGTCCAGCGTGTCGAAGCCGAGTAGCGTGGTGTGGCCAATGCAGCGGCTAAGGCTTCCTGGCTGCGGCAACTTCTATGTGAGCTCCACTCCCCACCCAGCAAGGCTATCTTGGTGTATTGCAACAACATCAGCGTCGTCTACATGTCATCTAACCCGGTTCAGCACCAACGCACCAAACATATTGAGATTGATCTCCACTTTGTTTGGGTGCGTGTTGCTACTGGTGTTGTTCGTGTCCTCCACATGCCAACGTCGTCCCAATACGCCAACATCTTCACCAAGGGTCTGCCTTCGACGGTCTTTCAAGAGTTCTGGTCCAGTCCGAACGTTTGTGGCGACGGCCGATCCATTGCGGGGGGGTTAAGCGACCACATAGGGCACCTGGGCCATTGGCCCATTATGGTTAATTATAGATTGATTGATTGATATCTATTTGGCAAGGAGATCCCACGGTGGTCATGATTCTATAAACGGGATCCTCCTTGCCTGTATATGCAACCTTGCCATTGGCCTCCTAATCAATCTATCAATTTTTTGTGACATACTTTGCTTTCACCAAAAGTGACAACAGATGACGGGGCAAAAAAATGGTATTTGGCACTTCCAAATATCACATTTCTGTGTGCTTTTTTAATATCTGATAGACTGACCTTGTGCTTACATTTCAGCAACAAGCAAACCTTAGTTAAATTGTTATGTGGCTGGTAGGATTGAGAGGGAGAGAGTTGAGGGAGAGGCGGAGACGGTCGGGCTATAGTACCATGGCGCTCTGATGGAAGCGCAGTCATGTCATGACCATAATTGTGGCGGCCGGAGCTGCGAGGAGGTTGGAGGCCGGCCGGGGCCTTGCCCACGGCTGCAGCAAGAGGGAAGGGATTTCCTTCTTAATTCTTGCTTGATTAGATCGATACATCTCCTCTCCCTATATAGAGAGGTTTACTTGACTCCCAAGCAAGGCTTACTTGACCCTTAAGTAAGCGACCCTTATCTCTAATTAACCATAACACTAATGGGCTATACAGCCAACCCAGGCCTAATAGGCCCCTGACGTACTCTAACACTACACCCCACCTGGACATGCAGCTCGTCCTCGAGCTACAACCTAACGAACTTATAATGCCGACTCGACTCCTAACACCTAAAAACAAGCCTTTTACATCTTGGCTTATTTTATTATTCTCAACCTGAAATGGACTCGGACTCTTTAGTTTTGACTCCTGAACATAAGGTGGACACCATTCGCACGCCCAACCTAAATGTGTATAGCCTCCTAGATCCCATGGACACCATCTAGATGAAAGGGGTACATGTGTATGGCCACCTGGAAGTGGTCGCAACAGCGACCATGCGATGGCGCTACGCGGTGCGCTCTCGCTGATGACCCCACGCCTTCTCCCCGCTAGACGGCTACTGGTCTGCACCGCACAGAGAAGAGCGGAGGGCTTTCACTGGAGAACGAGGTGGAGGGATGCGCCTCCCCAACCGCCGCCCGCAGGGAAAATAGCATCTCCGCCGCCCGTGGGGGAAACCGCATGCCCAAGATCCCCGATGCAACGGACGAGATCGAGGTCCTTCGTGCAGCAAAGCGCAACGTGGAGGAGCTGCGAAGGGGTGCAAGGCTGAATCAGCTGCAGATCGCGCATCTCCCGCACCCGCCGACATGCTAGGGCGTAGCAACTACAGAATCCGCACCGCCGGTAGCCGACACTGGCGGGTAAGCATCTTCCCCGCGAAGGATCCGGCGATGGCTCATCGAAACTCATCATCGGGACTCCAACTTGTAGAACTTGGGCGGCGGCGGGTCCTGTGCGGTGGCCGAGGGCGCCGCGCCCGTGCTGTCCAGCGAGGGCGACGCGGTGGAGAGCGTCGGCATCAGGCTGCCGCCATGGAACAGGGGGGCGAGAACTTGATCTGCTGGATGGGAACGCCCTGGGACGGCGGCGACGCGACTGGGAACAAGGTCGTCACAGTCCCATCGTAGGGCATCCCATACTGGTACGAGATGACCGGCGCCGTGGTCGTGGCCAAGGGCGGCGGCGGCGGGGGTAGCTGCTGTTGGTGTGGCGGCGGAGGAGGTGGCTGGGGCGCATAGGGCTCGACGAGGAAGGCCCTGATGCCCGCCACGGCCTGTCCTAATTCCAGGATTGCGGCCGTCATCTGCTCCGGGGTGAGGACGAGGGCGGACGGCGCCGGGGCAGAGGGCGCAATCGCTTTAAGGGACGCCAGCCAAGCCCAATGCCGGTCTTGCTTTGTGTGGTAGCAACATGGCAGCGCGACGAAGACGCTGAGTGGCGGCGGAGGTGGGTGTCTTGGCGGCAAGGGTGGGAAGAACTCGAGAGAGGGTCGGACATGATCGAACCAGAGATCTCTCGATACCAGTTGTTATGTGGCTGGTAGGATTGAGAGGAGAGAGAGTTGAGGAGAGGCGGCGACGGTCGGACTCTGATGCCACTGCGAGGAGGTGGGAGGTCGCCGGGGCCTTGCCCACGGCCGAGCAAGAGGGAAGGGATTTCCTTCTTAATTCTTGCTTGATTAGATTGATACATCTCCTCTCCTTATATAGAGAGGTTTACTTGACTCCCAAGCAAGGCTTACTTGACCATTAAGTAAGCGACCCTTATCTCTAATTAACCCTAACACTAATGGGCTATAAAGCCAACCCAGGTCCAATAGGCCCCTGACGTACTCTAACATAAATCCCTAAAAAAACCAGATATATCAGATAACTAAACTGAGCTCTGGTCATTTAAGGACAAATCATCAGTATTAGTGTATTACCCTGAGTAATCACTTGTTACGTCTCCTTAGTTTCTATTTCCATTTATACGACCTTTTTGTTTTTTTAAGCTGGTATTAGGATCAAGACAAATTAACAAAGCCTACAGTTTCCTAGACTCTAATTGACCAACAGAGGGCACCTATATATGCTACATAAATGGCAGTTTTGAAGCACCTCTTTTAGGTAATAATCCTTATAAAACAAGATAGGAACTGCTACTAATACTATTAGAACAACAACAAAACCTTCTATGAGTTGCATCATTAGTTCAACCTATGAATTTGGTAGAATGACCCCATTCCTCGTGCTTACACTAATTATTAGCTTGCGAGGGATGAAGTTGTGATGGATCAACTCATTCAATTCCACCAACCAAACAAAAATGTAAGGAGTGAGAAGACGATGAATCACTCCCCATCCTCACACCAAACATCCTATTAGTCCAAAGTAAGTAGGGGTACACTAGAGTTGAAGCCCAACATGAGCCATCAACTCATAGACGTGCTATTCAGGGCTCAGATAAACGTGGTTTGGCTCCAAGGAAGAGGCTCAGCACGAAGAGGAAAACTTCAATCAACATCAGTTCCAAGAATACTCACGATTGGAAAAAAACTGGTTCTCCTAAAATTTGGTTAGGTAGTACTATGTATGAATTGAAGGGCGGGACTGGTGCAAGCGATAGGGACTTACCGCCTGTGACCGGAAGGTTCCGGGTTCGAGTCGCGGTCTCTTCGCATTGCACAGGAGAGAGTAAGGCTTGCCACTAACACTCTTCCCCAGACCCGCACAAAGCAGGAGCTCTCTGCACTGGGTACGCTCTTTTTTTTACTATGTATGAATTATGATAGGGCAAGACAATTCTATCTGGATAGTAGCCTTTTTCCAGTTCACAAAAGCAGTGTATGTATACAAAATGACAGATGTACAAAATCTTCATCAGGATGGATGTGCAGCAACAGGCCAACAGCCACGCCTTCCGCTCAACTCAAGCATTAGAACATACTTTCTCTGGGAATGATGGTTAAAAAACATGGCATTAGCACCCAAAAAAAAAACAAGGAAGTTTCCTTGGAACTGCCAGAAGCTGATGCATTGTTTTAATTTAAGAGAAGCTTGTACCTTTGGAACTGCTGCAGCACAACCGGTCATCGTCCACGTAAGTTGCATTCAGTCCCATCATCCATGAACCTACTGATATGTCGTCGTGTGCATAACTCTGTAGTGATGCACTGTGTGACAGAGAAGACAAAGCTGAGGTGAAGAAAGACCTGGTTGGCAGAAATAAAGCACCAGAAAAAGGAAGAGCTTCTGTCCAGACAAAAAATTGGTCCTTGCATCTTGAAGATAACGGTGACATTTATCCTTTGACAGAATATGACATGATGTGTGTTCTTTAGGAAGTAAATTAAAATAGCATTCTACTCAATGACTCATTGATAATTCATACCCAACGGGTATTCAGTAATAATTATTTGGATAACTACCATGGCAACATACGATAGGGATTTAGATATAAGAAATTAAAGTTGAAAAAAAAGATTAGTTGTCTCATCCACCACAAAAGATTCAGCCCAAATGTCACATTCAGTCTGATGTAATCCAACTCCTGCATCAGCATAAGATGTTCTGCACATTCAAAAGCTCAGGGACTGTTGCACATACTATTACTCTAGCTAACTAGGATGGTGTTGCTCAAAGCCGGTGTAACTTGGTATTGGTTAAGATGAAACAGGGAAACACAAATGACATATCACTTACCTATTTATGTTGATGTAGCGTGCCAAATTTTTTGAGAGGATAAACAAAGAACCAGAAGCATGTCGAAAATACCTGTTTTTATGAAATAAAGTGAATCAGTCGGTGAAAATGAAAAAAGCATGACAGAGACTGCATCTTGAACGAAAAAACCTAGAAACTTGTCACATATGAGTCCACCCCAAGAAAACGGCCCCTAGAGGTTAAGTATGTACTTATACCAAGGAAAAAAACAAAGAATATTACTGAATAACAACAAGTGCAACAATTGGGATGAAACTGAAAGTGCTGGGTAGTGGTTCCAATAGTTGGTGTCACTCTTGTTAGCAGGGGCGGATCCAGGTGGGGGGGGGGGCTCAAGCCCCCCCTACCCATCCCAAAACAGTGCAAATTACTGTAGAGCCCCTATAAATTTTTAGGCAAAGTTCTATAATGTAGGGGGGGGCTGAGACTTAAGATCGAGCAGCAGTGTTGTTCAGCCCCCCCTAAAATATTTTCTGGATCTGCCGCTGCTTGTTAGAGTATCTTTGATAGTGTAGGATTGTAATTTGATATTGCCATATGTATTTGGGGCCTGGGAGGCAATTTGCCCCCCAAGTCTCTGTACTCTATATACTGCCCGAGAGGCTCAATACAATATATCCCACGCATTATTTCGTATCTACTATGCTTTCATGGTATCGCAAGTTTAGGTTTCGTTCCTGAAGCCTCGGGCTTCCCGCTATCATCACCATTGCCACCACCCCTGGGAGATCGATCTCTACCGGGTAAGCACCCTTGTAATTAGGTTGGGCTGATCTAATTGATCTGCCCTGTGTATCAGCATGGGGCGGCAGCAGGCCAGCAGCAAGCATCCTCCACTCTGTGTTGTCAGGCTAATCTACCACGGGCATTGTAGGATCACGTGACCATCTTGCGCCAATTGCGCCACGCCGTGGCCACAACATCGGCAGGAGTTGTGCCCCATAGGTTGTTGTCCGCCAGCTGGGCCATGCCACACTGCCTTTTGGGTCACATCATGGCTCACCATGCCAGGTTAGATGTTGCTGCTGTTTTTTTTTTTCAATCAAAGATTGGGGTTGTGTTTCCCTATCTACCGATTCCTCGACATTGGATCGTCGACCCTCCCAAGATCGAGGTTGTCGTTGCATGCCCTCCCAAGCAACGATGATATTGCCCGTGGTCATACTATCTTCATGGTCCGCCTATCCAAGCTGGCACCACCCATGATGTCAGTCCTCCTCAAGCTAACTCTGGATCCGAGTCCGTGCTTATTGCCGCCACCTCCGGAACATCACCACTAGTGTCACTGACGGATGATGTGTGAGCGCTTATTGATACGTCCAAGCAGCCCAATCTACGTTCACCATTTGGTCGGCTCATTGTCCTGCTGCGGTCATTGTCAAGAAGTTGGTGATTATGTGTACTCACGTGCCTATGTTGATGCTTCGGACCTGTGCCTCGATCCCTCCACAGCTCTGACCACATCCACCTTGACCTCGGCTACTTCGTTGACAAAACGGGCTATCGTTCGAAGCTACTCGTCAGTTTTCACTCCAATCACAACATCTGCAATGCGACATCGCTACGACAATAAGTGGATTAGTCTTCGATTTCTTCTCTAGTCTTATTGTCTGTGATGCTCTCTACAACTTTAGAGGGATATTTGAGTGTATTTGGTAGTTTAGCATTGTATTCAACATTGCCATATGTATCTGGGGAGGCAACTTGCCCCCCAAGTCTCTGTACTCTATGGGTGTGTTTGGTTTCCTGGCTTGTTTTTGGCCTGGCTAGCCATCTAAGCCTCGACAGTCTAGGCCTGCTTCCACCAAGCCAATCTCCAGTTGTTTGGTTGTCTGCTTTACCTAAGTCTAAGCCTAAGCCTGGCTAGCAAATGGTGCGTTTCGTTGCCTGGTTTGCTTTGCATAGAATCACCTCTTCTTTGAGCTGGTAAGTTTACCTTCTTGAGACATTTTGTCGAACAGTTGGTGGGCATGCTCAACTGCAATCTTCTTCACTACATGAGCTAGTCGAGCGACCCCGCCGCCGCGCCGCATGCCCCAGTCGCGCGAGCCCCTGCCGCGCGATACCGTTCACGCCGCGAGAGCCCAAGAAGCGGTCGTGACAAAGGTATACCATGTCGCTACCGTGCACGTTGGTCGTCGTGAGTGCTTGATGTTGGGGTGCAGCTGTGTGGGGTGTGCTCTTGGAGCTCGGTGTGACGCTCGGCGGATCGAGAGGTCCGACGGCCACGACTGAAGGGCTCGCTCCTGGAGCTTGGCGCGGCACTCGAAGGAGCGGGAGGTGTGGTGGCGAAGACCAAAGGGGCGGCTCTTGGAGGTTGGAGCTCAACTTAGCGCTCAGAGGAGCAGGAGGTGGGGCGACGAGGACTGAAGGGTGGGAGGTGAGGAAGTGTGGACCCGCGTCAAGATGTGAGGTTTGCGCGAGCCAAGCCAGGCTCCGCAAAAATGGACACCCTTTGCGTTTTTGTTAAGCCTGGCTAAGAGGTGTCGCTGGGCCTCAACCAGGCTACCAAACACTTCAAAGGTTGCATTGCGGAAGCCTGACAAGGATAGCGTAGGTTACTAAACACTGCCTATATATACCACCTAGAGAGGCTAAGAATGCAATCTATCAATCTATCCCACGCATTATACCCAATCTACCACGCTTTTCATTCTCAAATTTAAAAATAAACCGGAAGGGACATTGTAAGGTGAAAAAGGCAACTTGTAGTCCCTAGAAGATAGTATAACTGAATTCTTGTTACAAGGTTAGAATCTATGGTGAAATTGCCTATTGCACTCGACTAATGGTTGTGAAAAATTGAATGAGCTCTATTGGAGATGCTTCATCTACCCAGGGGGTATCCTCTGAGTAGCAAGCAAGCATTTTATTACTTGCCAACCTCCAAACATGGTGTAAATTAGTATTTGAATGCTCTTATAGCAAGAATATGGTATCTACTAACAGGAAAAAGAATAAACTAATTCAGGAGAATGAGAAGATGGTAATTAACTCACGTTTTTGAATCTCCGAATTTCCACCAGTCAGGCTCATACCATTGTTGCCACCTAAAACTGGCATTGACATCAAAATCACTTTGATAGCTGACTAACAAGAGGCAAAGAAATCCAAAATGAAATGCCACACACCCACGCAAAAACAGAAAAACAGTGATTATAGCCAAATTTTCACTATATCTGCACCCTCACAATAACAATCTACGCACCCACGAGACAAGCGCACCCTTCTCGAATTTACTCTTGCTGCGCGTCTGTACAGTGGTAGCACATAACGCATTAGTTGTTCATCAGAATTATTTGCTAACTAGATTGAACTGTCAAAAGAACTGACTACAAAAGGTTGCTAAAACATTTTCTCAGTGCATTCCACTACATGGCACAACTTTGCAAGGATTAAGCATCTCTACTGAATCAACAAAAAAAAAAGACTTCTACTTAAAAATGAGATGGCTTGGAGTTGGAGTCATAGAGATACCATACGCGCTAGGCTATCAGTAAATTAAAAACCTGATGATTAAGTAAAGACACATACTTTTTGTTTATGACAACCCCTGATTTCATACAACCCATATACAATCCTTGGCTACCTCGACGGCCTTCGAGCATCTCAATTAACCCAGCTGACAGAATAATTGCAAGAGGACAGTTTAAAATGAAGGGGCAAGATCAATAGAAGTACTGTATATCAGCATACACAGAGAACAGGAAAAAAGATACCTAAGTCAAGATTAATGTTATCCTCAACTTTGACATAGAATTCTGCATCCCAGCTTTCGACTGCGGCACTGAAGAAAAACTTTGCTTTGCTCGGTAATTCTTCTGCAGCCTCTTCATGACTTTCCTGCCCAATCCAAATGCTTACAGTTTCAAAGTTCATTGATAAAATGTATATGATCACATGGATCCAACCTAGTCTTTGATGGAAGCAAGAAAGGTCTAAACTCTAAAGTCTTGCTTACGTACTACAACTTGTGAAGGACAATTGAGAATATGAGATACTAGCTAATAGGACCTTACAAGAAGCAAGAAGTCCTTTGTCTGCCGATTTTCATCGTCAATATTACGGTCCAAGCTATCACCTCGATTTGCACTGCGGGTCCAAAAAGGTACACATAATCAATAAAACGAGAGATGGGAAATGGATTATATTTTTCTAATAGAAGAGAAAAGGAGAATGAAAATATTGTTAAATTCTGAACTAAGAACGATGCAATAACTCAAAGGTATAGATCCAGAACAAAACCTCCGACCAATAACAAAACGAATAACTACACTCTTTTCCTCAAGCTTCTTCAGAGCATCACCTGCAATTCACAGTGAAATAGAAGAATAGAGTTATAGTTATGAGTTGGAGAAAATCCTTGTTTACACAAAACAATTTTAGCCACTCCATATTTATCCAGCATTTTAAATCAAATAATTTTGCAGTCTCTTCATCTACCAATCTCAAATTAGTAAAGATTTGTATCACAAGCAGTCTCTTCCACTACTTGGTGTTGTCAAGGGAAATTATTTCTATCGCTAGGAACTAGCGAAATTTAAAGAACAAGAGCAGCAAACCTCTTGGCATCCAGGAGCCACGGAAGACGTTCCTCTTGAGACGAGAGCCAAACCCAGTGTAAACACCAATGACAGCAAGAAGCTTCTGCTTCTTGTCGGAGTCGACAGCTGCAGTCCTGTTCCCCGCCAGGTACCCCTTGCTCTTGGCCTTGGTCACGTCCATCTCCGCCTCAACAATTTTCCTTCCAATCGCTCTTGTCACCACGGCATTTCGAGTCAGCAAAGCAGAAAAGTAACACAACAACCGAAATTCACTTACAAAAAAACTGAAAACTCACTTGCATCCGAGGTTCCTAAGCATGTCCTCCACCGATAGCACCTTCGGGACCTGCAATCAGGTGCCGCCGTCAGGTCAAATCAAGAGAAGAATTGAAAATGCGAGTAGGCCGAGTGAGGAGGGGAGGAGAGATTCGCACGCTGCCAGAGCGCCTCTTCTCGAGGAGGCCGGACAGGATCGCCCGGGTCTGCGCGTCCTGCCACAACCTGAGACGGAGCCAGGGATACGATCAGGACTCCCTTTCGGGTGCTGGGTCGGAGTGTCTGGGATCTGAGCGGGTAGGGGGGACGTACCGGCCGGCGACGTAGAGCCAGGCGAGGCAGGAGAGAAAGGCCATGACGCTGACCCTGCCCGAGGTGAGGGCGGAGGCGGAGGACGGGGCCTTGGACCGGCGGTTCTCGCGCCGCATGGCGCTGGCCAGCGTCTCCAGGGCGGCGGAGGATATCTCCGACGTTGGGCTCTCGGCGCCTCCTGTCTGCTCTGCTCGCTGCCGTTAACCGAAAGGAAGGACTGAAGGAAGCTTCTCCATAGAAGGCGGGAAGCCCAGAACTGACGAAGTGAAAACACATGCCACCTAGCCGTGAGCCATAGAAGGCCGCAACTTTTTTCAGGAACATAGGGCTCTCAGCCTAGTTCAACGTGCTCATCGATGCCTGGCAAAAAAAAATGTGGATCATCCAAGTCACATTAGCATGGCATACTCCTCCGGTTTGAATCGGAGTTTCGAACCAAACAAACTTTTCCTTAGAAAGATAGATGGAGCATCGTAGGCCAAACTTTCTATTCGCTTGTAGGATCTAGGCGGTTCGAGGGCAATGACTTGGATTAGCCCTACCATTTTTTCTTCAATTTCCATGCTAATGCATAGTATAATATGACACTACGCACATCAACAAATTGTATTGTTCATAAAAAAAATAGATAAAAGATGCCACATCTCATGGTGCGGTGTTGTCTAGGAATCACATGCTGCCTTTAAGAGGCAAGAGGGTTAAAACAGTCCTTTTATCTGCAAAACGAGACCTAAGAGTGAGTACACTAATGGCCATATCGCCCACAGTGAGAGAATAGGTACCTTATCGCTATACGTGGCAATGAGCTAATCATGCGCATTGAGGCACTTCTTTCACCTGCTGGTCCCTATTACACTCAACTTTCTTATCTTATATGTGGTCCCATATAAATAAAAATATATATATGAACTAAAGAAAGAAACTAGTTATTGTATTCCTTAGGCTATCTATTGATGATTTGGATTTGGTTAGAAGCATGAGTGAGTTGCCTTGCAAAAAGTATTGCCTAAGAATTGCCACGTGTGTTTGGTTGGAGGCACGTGCCCGAAAACTCAAATGAGAAAAAGGACTTGTTCCAATTTTGGATCACAATAGTAATTGTTTATATTAATATTATTTTATTGGTTCACGTTTAAAGAAAATAGCTTTAAAAACACTAGGAAATAAAATATATTAGTATCGCATAATATTTCCATATCCAATATTTATGTCTATGGAAAAAAAAAAGAAATAAAGGCAAACCGAATTTTCTATTGTAAGCATTGTTCTATGGACTTTTTTTTCGAATTACACAAGTAAATCTCTATGAACACCTTCAAAAGAGAGGTGCATCTCAAAATTGACGAAATCACAACAAGCACCTCGCTATCGACGGAAACGTCGTTGTTAAATCCTAAAATAAATCCAGAAAAACACGAGCATCCGTGCCAAGTCGAGGACTTAACCCAGGTGGACAGGTTCCACCACAAACAACCTAACGCATTGTTCTATGGACTTAATTAAGAGACCAATAGCACACAAAAAAAAGTTTATGTGCTGCGTCAGAAAGGTCTCCAAGGCTTCATCTAAACGATGCAGACAGCTTAGCTTGCGGGCAAGCTCTCATCCAGGCATATCACTTCCAGGTTCACATCAAACACGCCCGTACCGTGGTGTTGCCTGGGACTCATGCTAGGCAAAAGGGGCAAAATAGTCTTTCATCTATCAAATGAGACCTAAATAATAAACTCAGCATCATATAGGAAGCGGGAAAAAAATTCTAGCCCACGGAGGAAAGCCTGTAAACTTCCAGTGTCATATAGGAAATATTCTACATTTGATTTGTCCGCTTTGTCTTGGACACCCAAGAGTATTTGGTCCATAAATCAATAACTTGCATGGCCCAAGGAAAAGGTGACGGTAATGTCAAATAAGGCAAAAGGTTAGAGTTGTCAAACAAAAAATCCAAAAAAAATTCAGAGTTACATAGTTAAGCACGTTTTCTTCCAGTCCAAATAAGGAATTTTCTCTTTTCTGTGCACAATGGAACATGATGAATGTTCTTGGTTGAAGTATACACCGCCCACCATAACATGAATGGATTCGTTGGTATGATCTTCAGAAATGCTTCAGGATGACCAGAAGGATTGTTGAGCGATCAGGAAAATGTGTCATTTGTCATTTCTTACCTTTTCGTGCAAGGTAGCGCTCTCGAGCTGCCTGGATTTTACTGTCCACCTCAGATTGTTTTACATCCATGTCTTTCTTCAACGTGTTCACTTGCTTATTCTCTACTAGAAGTTCAGAATCTTTCGGTGCACTCGAGCCACCACTGCGATGAGATACCGAATGTTGACTTTAGCTACCACCAGGTTTGCTGGATCACAGTTTGGAAATAATGCTTATAATTCAGAAATTTCTCACTTTACCTTAATCTGTTTACATCTAATTTCTCAAGCTTCTTTAATATAGGCTCAACCCAGGCTTGCTCGACGGCACAGATATTTCTCATGTATGGACGAGTTGTACTTATCAGCTCATGATAAATAACATACATTGGAAACTTCCCATACTCATCACCTTCCAGTACAGAAGATGGATGCACCTGCAAAGAAGTTCAACAAAATTCTCAAACAACATAATGTGAAGAGAAGTCATGAATAAGTTTGACAGGATGATTAAATATGTGATTAAAAGCTTAATTTGTGTTATTTATACCACAAGCTTTGCTCAGATATGATTAAGTGTGGCACTGTGGGTGTGCTCAGATATGATATGCCTAACGTTTTAGTATATCTAAACTACTCTGAAAGTGGGCACACTAGCAAGCAGCTTGTTGTCAAGATGTGGCACACCAAGAAACAATTTAAGTAGCTATCAGCAGTTTCTTTGGCTCCTATGTCCAGTAGAAACAAGGGACAAAAAAGCATGCAAATTTTCACCTTGAGTGGTGCTGATCATATAAGTATAATAATTTCTCGAATATGTAGGAGTGTTGTGTATCATTGCATTGAGAATAAAGGAGAGTACAAAACACAAACACCACCCACCACACCCTCACCCAAATAAAGTTACAAGTACAATAATGGTTCAGGATTATTCGTCTCCCTTAATTTTCGGGCAGCTCAACATTACAATAAGCTAAATCTGACAAAGAAATTACACGATTACATACCTGTACAAGTTGGGTCCTATAGCCAACAGTATGGTAGCCATTGTGATGCAGCATCCTCTCAGCTAGCTGGTTACCATATCCTCACGAGAGAGCTCTCCTCAGCTTTCTATAGTCAGGGTCACTCTTCTGGCTTTTCCTTGCATGCACATCAGTTGAACCTAAATTTAACAACATTTCAAGTTAACTTATGTGGACCGGTTTTCCCGAGATGACACTATAGGAATCAAAGGACACTTAGGATTAAAAAAACATGGACAACTTACAGCAATCCCACTAAGTGACAACTGATGACGCAGCAATAAAAAATAAAGAAAACTCGACCGGGGGGGGTTAAGACTACCCCGCAACATTTCAAATAAGAAGAAGGACCTTCTCACCGGCCGAGAAAAAACCGAACCCCGCCCCCACCATTACACGGTGGCTTTCCGTCGCCCAAGTGAGAATTGGGCCGGTGCCCCCCCAGTGCTTTGGTTATGGGGACGGACGAGGGGATTTTTTTAACCTCAGCCTGAAATTCGCTCCCACGAGGAGTCGAACTCAGGACCTGAGGAGTGCCGCCAGGTCACCTAACCGTTTGAGCTAGGCGCCCTTTGGCACAATAAAAAATAATGGCATTTGGCATTTCCAAATATCACATTTCTGTGTTCTTTTTTAATATCCGACAGACTGACCTTGTGCTTACATTTCAGCAACAAGCAAACCTTAGTTAAATGACTAAAAAACCAGATATCTCAGATAACTAAAGTGAGCTCTGGGCATTTAAGGACTAATCATCAGTATTTGTGTATTACCCTGAGTAATCACTTGTACATCTCCTTAGTTCCTATTTCCATTTATACGACCTTTTTATTTTTTTAAGCTGTTATTAGGATCAAGACAAATTAACAAAACCTACAGTTTCCTAGACTCTAATTGACCAACAGAGGGCACCTATGCTACATAAATGGCAGTTTTGAAGCACCTCTTTTAGGTAATAATCTTTATAAAACAAGATAGGAACTACTACTAATACTATTAGAACAACAACAAAACCTTCTATGGGGTGCATCATTAGTTCAACCTATGAATTTGTTAGAATGACGATGACCCCATTCCTCGTGCTTACACTAATTATTAGCTTGTGAGGGATGAAGTTGTGATGGATCAACTCATTCAATTCCACTAACCAAACAAAAATGTAAGGAGTGAGAAGACGATGAATCACCCCCATTCTCACACCAAACACTATATTAGTCCCCAGTAAGTAGGGGTACACTAGAGTTGAAACCCAACATGAGCCATCAAATATATAGATGGCAACAATAGTGATATTAATAGGGGATTTAAAGCCTATTCATGGTCCAGGCACGCGAAGAAGTGTTTTCTATGCAATCCTATCAAAACTGAAACTACAAATTAGCTTATGAAGATGAAGCTTAAAACAGTTTCAAAACTAGGCATGCAAGTTTTGCTTCCTCTGGATAAGTGGGTTGACCCAAATTGGACCAATCCAGATTTCAATGCAACAGAAATGGCATGAAAATGAACTAGCTAGCTGACACACTAGTGTCACCACTTGCACTACTCTATCACTGATCTTTGGAAGGGATCTGCTTTATCATTGATTTAAGGATTGAAGATAAAAATAAAAGCTAGAGAATTGACCTTTTGCAATTTTTTTAATAATCTGGCATAGTTGGTTCCTCACATCTTTGCTCAATTTCATACTCCGCACCTGCAAAAGATGGACAATATTAATACATATAAGGCGATAAAATACAATTAATGTCTTCAAAACATATATATTTGATGCAAAAAAAGCGATTAACTCGTTTAATAAAGTTGGGCCATTTTCCAGTTTCAAAAAACAAGTTGGGCCATTATCCTTCGGTAAATGCAAGCATACAAATATGGTTACCAGTGTTTTAACCTGCTGCATTCCTGGATTTAAAATTTTAAAGTTCACAATTATTTATGGTAGCTGTAAGTAGTAAATCATAATATAACTGGAAAGCTGAAGGAGCATGGGCAAAAGTCACAAACAAGAATACAGTAAAAAGTTATGATAGTAGAATCCTTTCAAAAATGTTAAAGGAATTATCATCAATATGATGGCCGTAGAGTAGCCTTGCATGGATATAAAGTTGTCTTTCATAAATGTGTAACCCCAATCTTCAAGACTAAAAAATAAAAGGCACAGGATCCTTATATTTGGACAGATAACTGAAGATTATAGATTGTTTCTAATCTTATAGATTCATTTCTGTTGAGCATTCCCTTTTGTACTGAGAAATCAGATGAAAGTTATGGGCATGATTTCTACCATGAAACCACACAATGACAATCATGAGGGTATTTTGTAGAAAACTCAGGTGATGTCTTTTGTTCCTTGTCTTGAGTAATCGAAGATGATTGCATCTACTTTTACTAACTACGCTAGCATAAGTCTTGTTTATTAAATATATTAGAAACATGTTCTTTTCAGTCACCTGCAAATCATGATCAGAGCACCATTTTGGATCATAACCAGACTGATCCCAGCTTTCGAATATCTGAAGCAATTGTATATGGTCACCCCAGCCAGAACCATCAGGAAGCTCCTGCCTTTTCCTCTTCCCATCCATGTCCTTGCTGTATATATAAGTCCAGGTTTTATATCATTAAGCATGAATTTAGTACAGTGGATGAGATGAGAGGGAGGGGGGTCACCTAGCTGATCGCAATGTGATTTCTGCTGACAAAATCGAAGCAACAGTTAATGCCTGAGACAGGCATCCCAATTCATTTGCTTCAATCAAGGTCCTTGAAAGAGACGGTTCAAGAGGGAGCTCTGTACAAATTCTATCCTTAGACAACCAAATTAGGAGATTCAAAAGTGAGTGGGCCCAAGTAAACTTATCCAATATCGGCCCTATTTGTTTCCGCTTATAATCGGATTCTCAGTGAAAAAGCGAGAATCCCACCAAATGCTTCGATTATTTCTGATTTCTTCACTGCCGCTTCAGAACTTTGAACTAGCACAATCGAGGATCGAAAATATCCCCACAGTACGATGATTATAAGTGGATACAAACAGGGCCATAAACAGTTCATAGGTTTCGTTCCTTGGTAGCTGAGGTGTTACCAGCATTTTCACAATTAAAAACTCAAATAAAAGCTTATGTGGTGCATGATTGCACATCAGAGAAATCAGAGAAAATATAAACATTCTACAACTACTTCACATAAATGTTCGCTCACTGCTAAATTAAACTCTACTCCCACAACCACAATTAAATGCTCCTTTTAGGATCCCTAAATCGTGTTCCTATGTGTAGTTTATTGTGGTAGTCTGTTAGCTATGATTCATGATTCCATTGTGATACAGGAACTTGTAGCATATTACCATGTGCAAGGAGGCAATTGAACCAGCTACTTACATCATCTGTAATGTGAAAATTGTATAATACTATAATACCCCATCACTATGCTCATAAAGCAATCACCCTTGCACAAGAGAAGGGGCCGGGGGCAATGACATGTTTCTGATTTGATTAGAATTACATTGATGCGTGGAATATTTAAATTACTCATTAAACAGCAATATTAATATACATTGCATTATGCTTGAGACGTACGTAAAGAATTCAAGGTATGTTAACGTTGAAAGGTATAAACCCCAAGTGATATATGCACTACGTCCCCTGTTGCTCAATCAGTAAGGATTCAAGTACACAATACTAAAGGCAAAAACTAGAACTTGAAACTGCAGAGAATTGATACAAGTATACAAAAAAGCTCATGACAAGCACATTCAAAGCTCAAGATGACAGCACTATATTATAATGTCATGTGCAACTTATACGGTTTGATACTTCAAAGTAGAGGAATATTTTATATTAGATTTGCCCACATTTCAGGTTAAAAGGACAAAAAAAAGGTCTGCAATAGCTCAAGAAGGCTTTGAACAACCATTTAATTTCAATGGAAACAAGACAGGCTTGGTATACCTGCCATAACTCGTCCAACATCTGTTATTTGCCCGTTTTCATCAATTGCATCAATGAGGTATAATTGCCTCAAAGCATCTTCTAATGACTCACCTGCAAACCATTTGTGAATTTAAAAAAAGCTGGCAGAAGTCACAACATAATTTTCGATTGTATTTATTTCAAGGCACCAAATGGCTCCCCTTTTGGCTATTTATATCTTTTGTAAGGACAGTTTTGCACATTCATGTTATTGGTATAATGCCCATGGGCCAAGCAGCCCAGCAACCCAGCCCAACCCAGAGGCAGTAGCCACCACCTATACGTGTTGCAGCAACCGGAGGGTGCGGCTGGCATGCTGCAACCTCCATACCCCTCAAATTCAGGGCCGCCAACAAGTTATCAGTACTAGAGAATAGAGAATAAGAGATAGGCTTGTGACGAAAGCTTGAATTGAATTAAACAGGATGGATCATATCTATAAAAAAAAAACCCATATTTTAGATGTATCCATATGGATTAACCAGAAAAGTGATTTTTCCTCAAAGTTCTCTCTCACTCTCCTTTGCGCTGCCACCAGCCCCTGTCCAAGCTGAAGCCACCGCCTCACCAAGTCTGGGCAAACCATCACGAGTCGCCAGCAACGAAGCCCATCGCGCCACCATACCACCCATCACAACTACAATCTCCAAGAGATTCCCTCCCCTAAGCAGCCCGTAACAATTCAAAAGTGACATGAGTAGAGTCGTCGCAAAAGTAGTTTCTTCACCGGACTTCATAGTAATAACATAATTTTGCAATGCTTTAGAAAACAGTAAGTACAAATTAGCCATCGAACTCCGCACATAATAAGTAACTAGACAACAATTAGATGCATCACGGGCAGATCCAGAAGAATAATTGAAACAATAAGAATCTGAAGTTTTATCTTACGTGATGGTGGATCTAGAAAATCAAACTTCAGTACGTCGATGTCTGGAAGATTTAACGATTTCAGATACAGAACACTTCCAGCAAGAGAAGTGCGTTGAATTTCAGGAACTGTTGCCTCAAGAAACTCATTCTGATATATGGAAATTGGGTATAGCCTATAGCACTTGCCGGGCCGAGTTCTTCCAGCTCGCCCTGCTCGCTGATCAGCCTGCACTCTAGTTATTCAATAAAATTCTCAGTACAGGTTAGCATCCAAAACTAGACATATGAATGGAAGTAATATGATAGTGAACAAAGTGCATAAAAAAAAAAAAGAGACTGCATGTGCCAAATTATATACCTGCTGATTTGGACTACATCAAGTGAATACATTCCACTTGATGGATTGTATTGGCGCTGCTTTACATAACCACAATCAATCACGAACCTAAAGAAATAAGAAATTGTATTGTTAATATCTTTGTGCAAACTTAGAAAAACAGAACACCTCATGGGAAAAAAGATATACAGCCACTTTAAGTTTTCAACAACTTTGTAAGAAAAATTACGAAGCTTGATAGTCACAGTCGGGCAGTTGCTCACTCTCCTATATATCAACAGCTAAAGTTTCCTGTATCACTTCATGGATCCTGATTATCATATTTCTAGTTAAAGCAGCCCCTCTTTTCATAAAACTATCATGTTCATGCGAAATTCTGTTTTAAACTATTTACTAGTGAGGGGACCTACAGTGAAGAATTTATGTTTCTCCACACTCCATCCAAGCTATTAGAATGTAAAATATCTTTGGTGACTCCAAAATGTCATATGGAGCCCAGGATGATTTAATCATGATAAATATATCTAAGATTTTAGTTCCACCTTGGTCTGTAGACATCAAACTGTTGGAGAACTAACCGAAAAGTAGTACTCAGCAATTACGTATAAACAAAAACAAATCACATTAACAAGTTTGCTGCATCAACTTTAAACAGTTCTACATGCACTCACAAGTCCTTCAAGTAAATTTTGACATTTAAACTACATGTATTTTAGACAGTGACACAACAACAGCTTACTTGATTTATAAATATAACTAGCGCTGTTGATAAAGCGGAATGAGTTGTATGAAATTAATGGCTTCACAGAAAAATGAGTGATGCTTCAGATAAACATATCTTTATTCTAAATAATAAAGTAAATATGTCAGCATTTCTTATTATATTAGCAGAGTAGTTCATGTCGCTCCATTCTATTGCTAGCATATTATTTTTCATGCGTAGTCACAAACAAGTCAGATTGCAATGTTCACTCCATTTAAATACAATCTGAAGATGGAAACAAAAAGCACATGCTTCTCAACTGATTATGTTTGCTTCTTACACGACACCATCTACAGTCAGCGAAGTTTCAGCAACATTTGTTGCAACAATGAAGCGTCGGCAGTTTGGAGGTGCAGGAGCAAATACCCTAACCTATATGAGAAGTGCGCAAAATCAGAAATGCTGCAGGGCATGAAATGTTAAGCAAGAAAGAGAAACAAAAGTGAAGGATAGCAGAGCTATCAAATCAAAAAAAAAGTACAGTATTTATCCTGTAAGACTACATAAAAGTTTGGTTGGAAAGCTGAGAGGTGCAAATCAAATGTGCAAGGCTAGGAACTTGCCTGCAGCTCAGGTGGCAAAGAACCATGAAGAGGAAGGACAAGAGCATCAATGCAGGAGCCTTCCTCAAGATTTTGAATTCTTTCCTCCAATTTTGAGACCATCTTGTCAATATCATCCTGCGCCAATCTCAAATAACCACAATTCAGCATAAGCACTCAACATATTTAATAAAAGAAAAGGAATAGACACTACTTGAATGGGGAGCTGCATAAATAAAGAATACACATTAGTAAGTATCAATGACAGTTACCTTTACAAGTTTACCATAAAATAGTAAATTAATAGTTAATACAATATAGGTTTCCACATTAATCCAACAAGAAAAGAAAACTAGAACTTCTTCTGTTAATAAAAAAATATCTGCAAATTCCTAAATTTATATTTAGTACTAAACCATCTCTCCAAAACAAACTGATTTGTAGAAAAAAGATTTGTCCCACAAAGAGTTGATTTTTAGACTCACCCCCACTAACTCCTCGAGAACAAAAGCACACATTTATGATTCTCAATCCTTCACCCAGGTGCAACAACAATTAAATTGATCTTGGGCAAGCAAAAGGTCACCACCACTCTGGTGCAACAACAATTTTGGTCTTTTCCCCCTCCATGCTATTTTGTCGGAGATGTGGGTCTTTCCCCCACCATACTATTTTGCCGGAGATGCGCTAGAAATTAACTTATTTTGGGACGGAGGGTGTACAGCTAAAAAATATAAATTCCTACATTGATCACAAAACTACGTTTAAATAAAGAAACTAGAAATTACATTGTTAATACAAGGAAATATATTTGATCAAGGCCATGGTAATTGGCACGACTACAGAATATACTTACAGATTGCAAAAAGAGAAAGGAAAAAGAAATAAACAATGACAGATATTGAGGTACTGACCTTTCCTGTCATAAATATTAAGACATCCCCAGGAGGTTCCTTGGCATGGATATCTGACAACAAACATTTTCTGTTTTGTTAGTGAAAGAAATGAAATTTTAAAAAGTTTAAGGTACAAAAAATGCATAACTAAATTTTTTTTTTAAAAAAAACTAACTATAATATTCCCATATGTGGTATCAGAAAAGAGGTATGAGACTTTGAATCATAGTCTCATTAAAACTTTCTCTATTTCTATCGAATACACAGGAGATCCGCGTATCATAACCATGTGCAACGACCAAACACTACATATGCATACAACAACAACAACAACAAAGCCTTTAAGTCCCAAACAAGTTGGGGTAGGCTAGAGTTGAAACCCAGCAGAAGCAATCAAGGTTCAGGCACGTGAATAGCTGTTTTCCAAGCACTCCTATCTAAGGCTAAGTCTTTGGGTATATTCCAAACACTACATATGCATAATTCAGATTTTTTTTTCAAGGTTTCCAAAATATAATGCTAAAAATGAAGAAAGTACCTAGGTTCAATTGAATTGTTAGGAAAGTATCAGGGGTTGTGAGATCCTAATATTTGTAATGCTATTCCACATTGTTTTATACTCAGCTGTTAAGCAATAAAGAGAATTTCTTCCTTACTCTTTCCTCCCTATCGAACAACTTCACAGTAAAGAGTGTCCAGGGTGAAGGGCAGCAACCCAGTTTCCTTCTTACCACTGTAATGACCACTCTTATTCATGCCACATGACAAAACAAGCCGTGACTTTTGTCAGAAATATTATCTCTATAACCTTATTAGCAATTATTATTAAGTTTCTGACTAGTGCAAAGCGAAAGCAGGAAAAAGATGCACTAACAATATTGGCATGAACAAATCCCAAAAGCTTAAAACTGCAAAAGGTTACAAAAAAAATGCTTCTTACCTATAGCTGTTCTGAGTGAAGATTCTATATAATTTGTTGGGCGTTCAGTGCTGTAAAATTTCTCCACAGGGAACAAAGTTCCAGGTATGTTTAACACAGGGCATCCTGAGAAGAACTTCGAAACTTTTAAACCGTCAAGAGTCGCAGAGGTGATTAGAACTTTTAAATCTGAGGCT
The DNA here is from genome assembly GCA_904845875.1 of Miscanthus lutarioriparius. Lineage (NCBI taxonomy): Eukaryota > Viridiplantae > Streptophyta > Magnoliopsida > Poales > Poaceae > Miscanthus > Miscanthus lutarioriparius. Next base: position 118,418 of record CAJGYO010000435.1, on the reverse strand, counting down.
CGGTCCTTGATCAATCTTTTCATCAAACCTAAAAGGATATCACTGTAATGGTATAACCAGATAATAAGTATTAAAATGAGCCCATGCAAACAGTTTGCATAAATACCTACACATATCATCCACTGTAACAGCACTCAACTTAAAAAGAAGAGAGCAACACTGAATATCTATCATCATCCCAGAACTAAATGTTAGCCTTCGGTTTCTTCTCTAGTCTGACCGTCTTCAATACTCCCACTACAACTGCGGGGCGATGTTAAAGTATATTTGGTAGTAAGGGATATTGTAATCCCGTATTGCCACATGTACGTGCTACACAGCAAGACAAGAACTGCTACAACAAAGATAAGTAGGTGCGCCAAATGATCTGACAGACCCTGAACCTTTTATCTATAAGAATCCTATGGTAGTGTGTAGCAAACAAGAAAACAGAGTATATGACATGCTAACGGTAAAATAATACATTTAAACTCTAAGACATGTCCATATTATAGTAGTTGACACAATTGTCAAGTAAACGGATTGGAAAATAGTGGCCATGAATATATGTAAAGAAACATGCTACCAAGCTAGTTTCAAATTGACTCAAGTAGAAATAATTCAGATATAAATCACCATACGTGTTTAAACTACGCTCGTGAGCTTCATCCAGTATGATTACTGAGTATTGCTTCAACTCAGGATTTGAAAGGCTTTCACGAAGGAGAACGCCGTCCGTGAGGTACCTGTAAAAACAAGTAAGAATTTAAATCCACGAATTTAGCATCAGTGCACCTCCAGTGGTTATTGAGCTTGGTACGTTACTGCAGCTGGATTAGAAGAAATTCAAGCTATCCAATTTTTCAGAGGCTTACTTTATGCATGTTCTTTCTGAAGTTCTGTCCTCAAATCGGATTGCATAACCAACTTCATCCCCAAGTGGAACACCAAGCTCTTGAGCTACTCTTCTGCGAAATAATAAAAAAGTGCTCTTACTCACAAAAACAGTTACATACATGTTTTGTACTTTTAACAACATAGTAACTGAAATAACTTTCAACAGTGAGTAATAATAAAAGAACTAAAACAGAATTCCATGCAGCTAAATTGAGAATGGATAGTTGATCAACCAGGAAGGAACCCATTCAGCAAAATCAAGATTCGAGAGTAGTTGGTCAACCAGAAGAACTACTTAATGAATCCTCACACAATAGTTCCTTCTAGTATTTTAACAACATAGTAACTGAAATAACTTTCAACAGTGAGTAATAATAAAAGAACTAAAACAGAATCCCATGCAGTTGAATTGAGAATGGATAGCTGATCAACCAGGAAGAAACCCATTCAGCAAAATCAAGATTCGAGAGTAGTTGGTCAACCAGAAGAACTACTTAATGAATCCTCACACAATAGTTCTTTCTAAGTTTTGTTTATTTCTTGGTGATAATTTCGGTAAAAACAAAATCAATGCGCTATCCAACATGGAGCTCCACTGAACTCACAGCACGATGAGATTTCGGATATTTACCAGGCCATTTAGGTGTCAATTGAATCCTACAAGGAGTCTCCTTTATAAAAATGTAAAGGCAGTTCCAATCCCAATTCATAAACCCTTCCAACTGCCCAGCTGCGACCCACACAGCAAAAAGCATGCCTCGCGCACGTGATAGAGCAAGAAAGGTAATGAGAAGAGGAACCTGGAAACGGAGACCGCAGCGACGCGGCGGGGCTGGGTGACGGCGATGGCGCCCCGACGGGTGTATCCGCGGCGGTGGAGGATCTGTGAGAGCTGAGTGCTCTTGCCAGAGCCGGTCTCGCCGATGACCACCACCACAGGGTTCGCGTCCACCGCGGCGACTATCTCGTCCTCGTGCTCCGAGATCGGCAGCACTGGCGGCGGCGGAGATGGCGACGGCATCGCGTTCGGTTCGGCCGCCGGGCACCAGGCGCTCGCGTGTCTTCTTCTCCGCTTGGGCTAGGTGCATGTGTTTGGGCTGGGTGTGCGTAGATGGCCAAATGGGCCCGACACGGACCGGGCCTCAGTGCCGCCGTCTCCATAAAATGCCCACGATTCTACCGCCGATCATCTAGCCCGCGGCGCCGGCCACCGAACGCAACCTCCCGCCGGAACTGCCTCCACCGCCTCCCCTTCACTACGGCCGCCTTCGACGCGCTGCGCTGCCCTCTCCTCGAAACCCTCGTCCGCACGCCGGCGGGTCCGACTTTGTCGTCCCTCCGTCCACCGCTGCCGTACCGTTGTAAGGCCCTCGTCCTCCACTGGCAACGCCCAGATCTCTACGGAGTATTCCGTAGCGTACTCTGGTCCTAGTAGTTTGGTTCTCCTTGTAGGTAATGGTTAGTTTGTTTTCTTTCTAGACAATTAGTAATCTATCAGAGTCGGTGAGGTGTTGGAGAGCAGTCTAGGTTGCCTCTTTTGATTATCTGTAGGGGTTACTAGTATGTGGTTTTGGCATAAGTCATTGGTAATGTATAACTGCAACTGCTCTGTCACCATGCGTTACATCTCTAGTATGGTTACCTTTTCCTTTTTGAGGAGCTTGGTGATTTGAAATTCTTTCCAAGTCATAAATAGGAACTAATACAGACTTTTGGAAATGATTTAATTGTATGAGATATACTACATATATATTTTTCTTATGCTTTTCCTCTGCAATTAGAAGGCCTGCCAATAATAGAAAGTGTAGCATGCATGTCCATTTTACCTGCTCATGTACCATGGTCTATTCTCTCCCAACCGGCCCGAGGCAGCCAAACATAACCTGAGAGACAGGGCAATCAGTTAATTCGGTTGCTGTTTGTTTAAACTTGCCTGTTCTTGATTTCTCTGTAGGGGTTGATATTTCCTCATGGGAGAACCGGTGCCTATGAAGGTGGTGCCTATTAGGGTGCTCTTTGAGACACCATCTGGCTTCGCATTCTTTGGCTTTAATGGAGACTATGTCAATGTCGAAAACCCGCTTGAGGTACTTGCTTGATGATCAAGCTTGTCAGTGATGTCACTACTTGTTTTTTTTTAATTTATATGTCAATGATCAAAATATTCATTTTTTATGCATTCATATTTGCAGATTATCTGGACATATTTGGCCGACAGTACCACAGCGGAACTGGTTAGCATTAATCATCTCATCCTTTGCTTTGTTTGATTCTTTCTCTTGGGGTGGTACCTGGATCTAGTTAGTTAATTCATTAATGTCTGGAATTGGCCTGCTGGTCACCTCTGTTTGTGATGAATTCTGGTTCTTTCTTTCATTTTTATAGGGTTCAAACATATCTTGTGCTGCATGCCTGCAACCAAATAAAGCTATGTTGTGTTCGTACCATGCCATGATTGCTTTGTGGCTAATAGCTGCTGCTTCTGCTTATAAATTTATCAAGCATTGCTACATATATTGCTTCAGTCCTTGTAGCAGCCACTATCTTTCCATGTATGATACCTAATTTCTCTGTACTGTTGTAGGCTATGACCTACCCCCATCAATGTTGCAAATTGACAGATCTACATAATTTGGGACATGTCAAATTTAGGGCCTTTGCAAACCAGTAAATGTATTGACATTCCATTCGCTGCTCAGTCCAAAGTCATACACTGTATTAAATTAAGTTGTTTCAGTTGTCAATACGAACCTTCATAAGCTTACTGCAAACCTTATAATTCAGAAACACGTATATTGTGTGCACTTTTTTGCAAATTTGGGCTGCTAGGCCTTGCAATGGGCCATGGACTGAATGTTTGTGTTTCTGTATTGGTTGTTTGGTATTTGACCTAGTTCCTGTAAAACCTATAAAGGCGAGGGTAAGGCTTGCCACTAACACCCTTCCCCAGACCCCGCACAGAGCGGGAGCTCTCTGCACTGGGTACGCCCTGTAAAACCTATAACTACAATGTCTGATAGGCCTAACTGCAAAGAAATGTTTGTTCCGTAAGATGGTAAATGAAAATGGTCAGACCCACATGAGGTTTAAGAATAAGTGTTTGAAAATATATTAAGCTCAATTCATTAGAGATGTTCTATATCAGTTTGTTTGCAAAATTATTTGGAATGCATGTTGGGACACCATTTGTTCAGTTAGATTACATTTCTTATCCACCTGAAGGTTTGATGTGATGGTAGACAAAATATGCCATTGGTAATGATCTAGATCAAGTTTGATAGAAAGCAACTCCAGAACAAACCATAGAATGCAGTTGAGATGATAGAATTAAAACGCAATTCCTATGAACATAGAATTTCCATCATCATTCTGCAAGTTTATTTGTCTGTAAAAACAAAAGTGGATGCCTCAAGTCTCATGATCCATTTGTGATTAACACATTCCATTTAGCTAAAGTTGAGACAGAAATATAAAGTTAGACAGTTTGGGAAAGGCGGTAATCTCCATTAGGAACAGAATGTCAACTTTGTACTGTCACAAATTGTTTTAAAGAAACGTACTGGATCTGGCTTCGACAAGTTTCTCCTTTCCATGTTATGCTCATAATTCTGCATGTCTTTGGCAGGCCATCTGGCTGTTGGAGTTCGAGAAGTTTGAAAACAAGTCAGATGCCATTGGAACTTCTGGTATTGATGACCACATCACCAAGATGATCAAAAATTGGTATTGTAGTGGGGAGACAATTCCTGTTGGAAAGAGTGAACATAAACTGGCTATTGAAACAGACTGGTCAGCCTTAGCACCCTTTTCTTGCTTCTACTTGTGCAACATATATCAATGCATTCAAAATCTGTTGTGTATTTGACAGAAAATAGCCTGCCACTGTGATGAAGTTGCGTTTGAAGTGATGTGGGGCCTGGAAAACCACTTGCAGATTTTAGTGCCTGATGAGGAATTAGAGCTACGTGAGGAGGACCGTAAGTATAGGAGTCAAGGATTACATATGTTCCTGCGAAGTCTTAATTATAACATCGAACCAGAGCTGGTGAGCACACTAGTCTTTACTGATGTCCAACGTTCAATTTTTCTGTTTTACTGCACCCTGTCATGTAAATTTATTCAATCCATGAATATCACCAAAGTTTATATTGCGATACTTCCTGGAATATCATACCAACTGTATGCTAAGCACTATGATATCAAAAAGGAAAAATGATCAATGTATCTCAGTATCACTTTTATTAAGTCGAAAAATCATCCATGTATCTCAGTATCATTTTTATTAAGTCCTCCCCGGTCAGTTCCTGTTTCATTTTTTGAGCGTATGCCCTCATGCCCTTGTATCCAGGTTAATGGACAGATTGCAGAAACAGCCTGCTTCATCTATCATTGTCTTGAAATTAACAAGGAGCTGCTGCAGTGCTTGCGTATGGCTGGTTATCCTGAGAAGGAAAGCATTGACACACAGGGTTGGGATGCATTGAAATATGTGACAGCTGTTCAGATCATGTGTATGGATGAACATTCATCCAATCATTGTCAGGTTAATCATCTTGCTGTATTTTGAAATGTGGTTTTGCTACCATATGATGAGATCTTTTTCATTTGAGTGACAACTGTGTTCATCTCAGATGTTTTCAGTGGAGGAGCTGCAGAAGATAAATGGTGGTAAAGGGAAACATAAAGGGCTCATTAAGGATAATTTCATGGTGGTCTACCGAAGAGTGGTCGAAGTCAATCAAGTTAAAGTTGATAAGCTTAAAGAGTTGGATGTTTTGGTGAAGCAGGCGCATGAAAAGTCAGGAAGAGTTAGGAAGTTGCAAGAGGAGCTGGATAAGTCAGAAAGCATTGCAAAGAAGAGGAAGAGGGAGGCGTAAGGAGAGCTTTAGGGTGTCATCATTGGCATCGAAGTTTGGTGTTGATGTAGTTGACGAGTCCAAGGCTCTTAAAGCATTGCAAAGAAGAGAAAGAAGAGGGAGGCGTAAGGAGAGCTTTAGATATGAAGAGTCGTGATAGGTAGATGATAGGAAAGAAATAATATGTGATTGTACAAAATTTATCCTATAGAAACCATCCATTGAAAATATGGTTTTGATATGTACAGTGTCAAACTTGACAAGTATAGAAATAGCTCATAGTTTCTCATTTGGGAATGATGTAAGACACTAGAATTTTATGGGAATTGCCTAAGGTATTCGAATGACAGATAATCTAATGTCTCGCATTGCACAAGTCACGTAACTACTACTTCCTCTGCCCCTTGTTAGGAGTTGTTTTAAGTTAGTCTTTTGTAAATTTCACCGAATCTATGCTATAAAGAGACAATTCTACGTGAACCACTATAAAAAATATAGCTTCCTCGTCAGCCACTGAAAAAGTTCTCAACCATCGCTTTGATTTTTGCAACCCCTGCAGGCCACTACCGTCAACTTTTCTGGTAACAACAGCTAACAGGAGATTGAAATGTCCCTTTTGCCCCTTTTATAGGTGGACCCCACGCGTCAGCTTTTCTTCTTCATCCTATCTTCTTCGAGCAGGCGAAGGAGGTGACGGACGAGTGCGGCCGCGTCCGGAGCCGCTCCATGTGCCGGACAGCGCGCTCGCAGTCCCCATTCCGAACGCACTGGCGGTCCACGTCCCACGCGCCTGTAGCAGCTGGTGCCGAAGCTGGAGTCCGCCGACGAGGCGGTGCCAAAGCTAGAGTCCACCGACGAGGCGCCGAAGCAGAGCGCACCGTCACCTTCTTCGTCTCCCGCGCCTGCGAAGGGGAGGGTTGGCGCGGCGGGCCACCGCAGCAGGAGGAGGTCGGCGCACGAGAGCCGTGCACGACCTGCTCCCCTTCGGCTGCATCGGGCTTGGCAACCGCAGCTACGGTGTCGTGCACGGCCTCGCCAGGGGGCTCAACGCCGCCATCGCGCAGACCTCCGCTCGGCTCGGCGGGGGCGTCCTTGTGCTGCTGCTGCTCCGGGCCGTACAGCGGCAGGGACGCCACGTCGACCCACGCCCCACCCCGTGCGAGGTTCCGGAGCACCCCGGCTGCCGGGGCCTGGGTCGCCGGGGTGTCACTGGCGCAGGCGGCCAGGAGCGCTACCACCCCGCCACGCACGGCCACGTCCGCGGACGAGTCCCGAGATGTCATCCTCAGCTGGAGCAGCGCCATGCACACGTGCTCCGCGGCCGTGCTGCCGGACTCGAGCGTGCGGCACAGACGGGGCACCATGGCACCGGCCTCCTGCGTTAGGGACAGTCGCGCGACGTCCGAGGATGCGAAGGTGGCCAACGCAGCCACGGCCAGGAGAAGGTCCTCGCCGCCATCGGCGGAGTTGAGCAGCGCAGCCACTGCAAAGACTGCCGTGGCCGTGGAGGGCGCCGGCAGCGCCGCCAACGAGCATGCCAGCTCCTTCCTCAGCACGGTGGCACGGGAGGCCACAGACCCCAGGCGAAGCCGGGGCCGGGAGACGAAAGCGTCCGCGGTGGAACTGGAATCGGGGGTGGGCTCGGCGAGGAGACGCGCGGCGGCTGCGAGGTGGGGAAGCGAGGCGACGGTGGAGGACAACAGAGAGAAGGGTACAATGGCCATTATCACAAAAACCTGACATCGGCATCCACAGTAACGTTATTTCTCGTTAACGGAAATGACGGCGGTGGTCTACACGTGTGTAAAAAAAATGAACTAATGGTCCAGACGACATGAAGTTTTTTGATGGTAAGCCAATGAAATCGGATCTTTTATAATGGCCTACGAGGAATTCTCTCTACTATAAAGAGCGAAGGAATTAGAAATCATCTCTCACCCAAATATTTGCTACCCACTTTGATTTTTGTTCCTCAGATCTACTTTAAACTCATATCCAACGTATTTAAATTTTCCACCCTGATGTGATGAGCGGACCCAGGCAGAAACTCTTTACATTGACAGCATCATTCTCTCTTACGGACGTCTTGCCTTCTTTTCTCACCGTCCTCGACCTCTACCCACCTGCTGTACCCACGCACACGCCCGCCCCGCCTATACTCAACACCCCTCCCGATTCGTTTCCCATCCCCTCCCGATCTGCGACACCACTCCAACCGCTTCCCTCCCTCCCCCACGCGCGACTCATCCTCTCTCGCGAGGCCACGACGTATGCCAGGACGGGATGCTGGCCACCAGGGCGCTAGCCGTCGGCCACCAGGCACGACCGCATGCCACCAGGCACGGCCGCAGGCCACCAGGGCCATTCATAAATCGACACAACCCCGGTGGACGACAACCCACATCCTCCTCCATGAGATCCGGTGACCGCATCCCTAGGGCATCGAGGCTGGCCTATTGCACGCGCGGTGGCATCGGTTGCCCGTGCCTCGAGGCTCACTGGATGGCAGCACTGGGGTGAGGAGGAAGCAGAGCGCCGGTGGGCATGGAAGGGTGCTATCGGGGACCATTACTAGGGTACCCGAAGAGGAGGAGCTAATAACCATCAACGTTAATTCATCCGAGCGGTCAAGAGCGCGACTACAGCTTTTGCCGACCCCTAGGTACGCAAGCTCCACCTCGCCCGGCCTCTGAGGGTGGGCTCCGCCTCGTCCGACCCTTGGGTCCGCGCTCCGCCTCGCCCGACCCTCGGGTCCAAGCTCCGCCTCGCTCGACCCTTGGGTCTGCGCTCCGCCTCACCCGATCCTCGGGTCCAAGCTCCGCCTCGCCTGACCCTTGGGTCCGCGCTCCGCCTCGCCCGACCCTTAGGTCCGCGCTCCACCTCGCCCGACCCTCGAGTCCAAGCTCCGCCTCGCCCGACCTCCGAGGGCTAGCTCCGCCTCGCCCGACCTCTGAGGGCAGGGCTCCGCCTCGCCCAGCCTCTAAGGTCCGGCTCCGCCTCGCCCGACCTCCGGGGGTGGGTTCCGTCTCGCCCGAAACCAAGGCCGTGGGCTCCGCCTCACCCGACCCTTGGGTTTGCGCTCCGCCTCGCCTAGTGGTGGCGGTGATGACCTCCAGTGTTGCTGCAATGGCGACCTAGTCCAGTGGCGCCGGTGGTGTCCCTGCAGAGGCAGCGGCGGTGGTGGGACATCCTGTCGCTGGCAGCACCTCTTTAGGATCGGATTAGGGTTTACTGTAGGTGGGATGGTGGCTCCAGTGAACCTCGTCCGCTGAGCCTAGATCCCCACCTTGCCTTTTATGTGTGCTGTGCGACAGGGGCCCACCAACCGTATTAAGGTTGGGCTCCCCCGATTAGAGAGCAGAGACAAGGGCACAATAGGCCGTTGGGCCTATTAGTGGAGATCAACTAACATTCTCCCCCTTGATCTCATTCCATCTTTCAATTCATATCATTTACTTTTGTTTATTCCATTACAGATTAGTGCATAGAGCATGTCTCATCGTCACGGTCCATTGCCGATAGATTTAACAGTTACAACACACTACTCTGTTCTGAAATAGATACTAATCTTTGGGCCTTCTTTTGTCCAGGAATTTTAGGCTTCCCTTAAACCCATGCTAGCTACATGTTCTCTGAACACCATGTTCTCTGAACATGTTGGGTGGTAAGCCTTTTGTAAGCGGATCCGCGAGCATCCTTTCTGTACTTATATGCTCAAGACTTATTACTTGATCCCGGACTTTATCTTTCACAACATAATACTTTATGTCAATATGTTTGGCAGTACCACTTGACTTATGTTGTGAGCATACTGTACTGCTAGATTATAATCGCAGTATAACTTAAGTGGTCTATAGATGCCATCAACCACCTTCAAACTGGGTATGAACTTCTTTAGTCAGTTCACCTGCCCGTTGCCTCATAACACGCTATAAACCGTCATACACTGTGGACGATGTAGTGACAGTTTGCTTAGAGCTTTTCCATGAAATAGCTCCCCTTTGCGAGATGATAGAAAATCCACGTCTGGATATGTATTCACTCTCGCATAATCAAAATCTGAATATCCCACCATGTGGAGTGAATCAGATCTTCTATATGTCATCATGAGGCCTTTCGTTCCTTGCAAATAATGCAAGACTTTCTTTCCTAGTTTCAGTTTTCTATTCCAGAATTGCTCTGGAATCTGCCAAGTAAAACCCGGTAACAAATGCCAAGTCAGGGCGCGTACATACTTGAGCATGTTGCAAGATTTCGACAGCTGAAGCATATGGAACCACTTTCACTTTATCGATTGAGCTCATATTGGTTCATGGGGCATTGAAAATCCCCATATCTGTCGCCCTTGACTATAGGAGCAGGTGAGGGACTACATTTGTGCATTCTGAATTTCTTTAAGATCTTTTCCATGTATGCCTTTTGTGACAGTCCTTATACCCTTTTTCTTCTATCTCGGTGAATCTCGATCCCTAGAACGAACGAGGCTTCGTCAAGATATTTGATATCAAATTTCTTTGTCTCCAGTAGTAGACTGACATCACTACTAGCAAGTAAGATATCATCTACATACAGGACAAGGAAGATAAACTTCTCATTCTTAAACTTTGTATTGACACAATTGTCCTCTATATTCTCTTTAAACCCAAAATACTTTATTGTCTGATCAAACTTTAAGTACCACTGTCATGAAGCTTATTTTAATCCATAAATTGATTTCTTTAGGCGGCATTCCATTCATTCTTTCTTTCCATGACAAAACCTTTTGGTTGTGCCATGTAAATATTTTCCTCCAAGTCTCCGTTGAGAAATGCCGTCTTTACATCCATCTGATGTAATTCTCAATCGTAATGTGCCACTAATGCCATTATGATTCTAAAGGAAACATTACATGAGACTGGAGAAAAGGTCTTATTGTAATCAATCCCTTCTCTTTGCATACAGCCTTTTGCCACAAGTCGCACTTTATATTTTTCTATATTCCCTTGAGAGTCAAGTTTTGTTTTGTAGACCCATTTACAACCTACTATTTTAGCTCCTTTAGGAATTATTTCCAAATCCCAAACTTTATTGACATTTATTGATTTTATTTCATCTTCCATGGCCTCAAGCCATTTTGATGAATGATCACTTCTCATGTCTTCTTTAAATGAGGTGGGACCATCCTCCATTTGAAATTACTCAGTGTTGTACACTTCATAATCAGCATGAATAGCTGATTTTCTAACTCTTTGAGACCTTCTAGAGGCCTCCACATTTGGCACATCTTCTGTTTGAGACTATTGTTGCTCCCCCTCATGTGTGGCAATAGGTTCTATAGGATCCTGAAGAACAGGTTCCTCATCGTCATTCATTGTTGCCATAGGTGGGATAACAACATGTGCTGGCACCACAGTATCTAGCACTGTCGGTGCAGCGACAGCAGGTAGTGAGAAAATTGGCTCATGAATCATTGGAGTGGGCACATACACCCGCTTCACTTCAAGGTTAATTTTTTGAGCTACCATGCTCCCCCTCATCAATTCATCCTTTAGGACGGCTGTGTGTCTCGTTTCCACAAACTTTGTATGTCTTTCTAGACAGTAGAAAACAAAAATCTTTTGACTTTTCTATGTAGCCAATGAAATGGCAACTTACTGTTTTGGGATCTAACTTTTTAATGTTTGGGTTAAATACTTTAGCCTCAGCAGGGCTCCCCCCCCCCACACACTCAAGTGGTTTAGTGAGAGCACTCTTTCTATCCACAACTCATACGGTGTTTTGGACACCGACTTACTTGGTACTCTTTTGAGAATATAAATGGGCTTTTTAACGCCTCCATCTACAGGCTCAACTGTAAGGTGGAGTAACTTATCATATTGTCCACCATATCCATCAGGGTACGATTGATTCTTTTAGTTACTCTATTCTGCTGAGGTTCACCCGGTGTAGAATACTGGGATACTATGCCATTCTTTTAGGGTATGCCGACCGTAGTACTCCCCCACGGTCAGACCAGACTATCTTTCTCTTTAAATTGCGTTGGATTTCAACTTTTTCCTTAAATATCTATATTTATCCAATGCTTATGTTCTTTCTTTAATTGGATAAATGTAGACATAACAGGAGTAATCATCTGTGAATGTTATGAACGAATCATTTCCATCCATACTCTTTATAGGAAACTGGCCACAGATGTCTGTGTGAATAATCTATAAAATTCCTGCATTTCGTTTGGCATCTTTCTTAATCTTCTTTACATACTTTTCTTTTATGCATTCCCTGCATTGTTCTTAATCTGAGAGCTCTAATGGAGGAAGAATATCATTCTATTCTCCCCCTCGAAATATGGCCTAAATGATAGTGCCATAATTTTAACAACGCATCGTGAGCTCTCTTATGCTACCATTTTCAGAGTAACACTCTGTCACCAGCTGCTTTATCAGCTGGGTAGCATATGTCTTTGAAGTGCTAGTGAACTGACTCTTTATTCTATAGAGGTATGTGGTGACCGTGTCACACTCTAGGATTGAGCCCACAATTGTAGGTTCAATCATGTTCTTTATCACAGCCAAATATTTTTTGTTGGCAGTGACCCACTTCCTATGCTCAAAACTCAAAGGACATCTTTTAGGATTCAAAATCCCTTTCTTTAGTTGTCCAAGTGGCATCATTCTCATTTGTCTCCCTCACCGGCGCCACAAACTCAGTGGAATACGGTGAGGTGACTACCCAGTCCACCTTAGACAAGATGAAAACCAGGTCAAAACTTTTCTTAACATAAAATAACACTATTTGCATGCCTTGATTCCAACGTTGATCAAAATCAAAACATACAATTATTCTTATACACTAATTCTACATCACCGTTGGGCAGAAATAGAATTAATGCATAAATCATTAACTTTAACAATTGTTCTTACACACTAATTCTATATCACCGTTGGGCAGAAGTAGAATTAATGCATAAATCATTAAAATTATGAACTTTTCTTATACACTAATTCTTATACACTAATAACTAGAGTATAAACAACTTTTCTTTAGCTGTGGAAAACTCTCTTTTCTTGAATTTTACCCACAGGGAAAATTACTTTTTCTATTTTCTTTAATCCATTAATCAATTTTCAGGAAATAAACATTTACTGGAAATAGAAAAAGGAAAAACTCATTCTTTTTCTATACTGTTCCTTCGGCCCAAAACGGCAAAGCGGCCCACGGCCCACGGCCGTACGCGCCCTTCCCGCGCGCTCCCCCGCGCCCAGGCCGCAACCTAGGCCTGGGACGGGAATTTGGCCTCGCGCTCTATCCCGCCTGGGCCAAATCCAGGTCCAGTGAATCTACGCCGTCTGTCTGCGAATAAAATCCGCCGACTCCGGGTTTACTTTTTCTATTTTTCTTTTGACCCAATTTGCATTTTTCAATTTTCCAGAAAAAGAAAAAAGGAAAATACGGGCTCATTTCTTTCTTTCTTGGCCCAAAACTAGCAAAAGCCGGTTCGGCCCATCCGTCCGTGCGCGCACAGGCCGCACCCAGGCCGCAACCTGGGCCTGGGCCGGCAAAGTGCCGCGGCACGCTCGCGCCCACCTGGGCCGGCGACGGCCCGATTTGATCTGCGCCGTTGGTTCTGATCGGACGGTTGCGCGCGCGGATAGGGAGAACAAAACCCCGCCAGCGGCCGCGCCCTCCAAACCCTAGTCCATTTGCTCCTTCGCTCTCTCTCTCTTCGCTCTCTCTCTTTCTTTCTCTCGCGCCGTTCTTTCTTCCTCAGCGAATCCAGCAGCGACCGAGAGTGACAGCGAGCGAAGCGAGAGCGACTACGGTGGAGCGGCCATGGCGCCATCACCGGCCCCCTCGCCGGCGCGCGTGCTCCCCAACGGGTGAGCACGTCGCCGTTGAGCGGCCTGGCCGCGGCGCTTCCTTGGCCGAGCCCGGCGAGCCAGCTCCCCCGGCTCGGCTTCTTCTCCCGCGCCGGCGAAGGGACATCCCGACGCACGGCAAGGTGGATCCACCCCTTCCCCCTTCGAATTTGTATTGCTTTTCTTCCTTTTCTTTTCGAGTTCATCCGAATGGGAAAATAGGGTTAGGGTTAGTGTTCCGACCCTTCTTTTTCTCTTCTTCTTCCCCAATCGGATCTAGACCTTGTTTGCTTTTCTTTGTTTGACCGATTGGGGTTAGGGTTCGTGTGCCGACCCCTTTTCTTTGTTCTTTTTCTTTTCGCTTGAATTTCCTTTCTTTTCTTTTCCCTTGTTTACCCGAAAAGGGGATCTAGGGTTAGGGTTCGGTTGAACCCGATTCAAGAACTGGGCTCAGAGAACAGATTATCCCCTTCCCCTTTTAGGGTTAGGGTTAGAGTTCTTGAGATTTCTTCTCTGTTCAGATCCGAAAGGACCTGGTCTTTCTTCTTCTTTTACCCGGTTAGGGTTAGGGTTACACAGAGGCAACCTGGCTCTGATACCGTTGTTAGGATCGATGGTGTACCTCTGTGTGTAACCGTAGATCCAGGGACGACCTCTTTCTTTTGGGTTCTTCTATTCGCCCTGGGACAGTGGCGTCGTGACCTCGCGGACACCGGTGCCGAGACAGCTCCGGCTAGGTGGCGAGGTACAGTGGTGGCGGTGATGACCTCCAGTGTTGCTGCAATGGCGACCCAGTCCAGTGGCGCCGGCGGTGTCCCTACAGAGGCAGCGGCGGTGGTGGGACATCCCGTCGCTGGTAGCACCTCTTTAGGATCGGATTAGGGTTTACTGTAGGTGGGATGGCGGCTCCAGTGAACCTTGTCCGCTGAGCCTAGATCCCCACCTTGCCTTTTATGTGTGCTGTGCGACAGGGGCCCACCAACCGTATTAGGGTTGGGCTCCCCTGATCAGGGAGCAGAGACAAGGGCTCAATAGACCGTTGGGCCTATTGGTGGAGATCAACTAACAGCAGGAGCTATAGAGAAATGGAGAAGCGGTTCAAGGTGTACGTGTACGAGGAAGGCGAGCCGCCGATCCTGCACGCCGGCCCGTGCAAGAACATCTACACCATCGAGGGCCGCTTCATCGAGCAGCTGGAGCTCATGGCCCCGCCGGCGGCGCTGCAAGGAGGCCGTCGTGGCGACGGTGCGCGCAGCGGCGTGCGCACGTCGGACCCAGCGCGCGCCCACGCCTTCTTCCTGCTGTTCAGCGTCTCCAAGATGGTGCAGTTCGCGTACCGCCCCAACACCTACGACACAGCCCCTCTCCGCGTCATCGTTGCCGACTACGTCCGCGTCGTCGTGTCCCGACACCCCTACCGGAACCGCTCCGCCGGCGCTGACCACTTCATGCTCTCCTGCCACGATTGGGTCAGTGTGGTGGCCGGAGGCTACGAAATCTTGCTGGATCGAACATTTTACTGACCCTCTGCGTGTGCGGGATGCATAGGGCCCTGAGGCGTCGAGGGGGCACCCGGAGCTGCACGCGAACGGCATCCGCGCGCTCTGCAACGCCAACACCTCGGAGGGCTTCCGACCCGGGCAGGACGTTGATCTCCGGCACGCTCACGCCCGCGACCTGCTGCTCCGGCACTGGAAGGGCCGCGACCCGGACGTGTTCCCGGTGTACGAGCACAGCCACGGATAGCAGGACGGCGGGCCGCTCGACTACTACTCGTTCATGCGGCGCGCGCGCTTCTGCCTGTGCCCGAGCGGGTACGAGGTGGCGAGCCCGCGCGTGGTGGAGGCCATGTACGCCGAGTGCGTGCCGGTGATCCTGTCCGACGGGTACGCGCTGCCCTTCGCCGACGTGCTGCGGTGGGAGGCGTTCTCGGTGGCGGTGCCGGTCGCCGACATCCCAAGGCTGAGGGAGGTGCTGGAGCGGATACCGGCGCCGGAGGTGGAGAGGCTCCAGCGAGGGGTGCGCCTGGTGAAGCGCCACTTCATGCTGCACCAGCCGCCGGAGAGGCTGGACATGTTTCACATGATCATGCATTCTGTCTGGCTCAGGAGGCTTAACCTCAGGCTGGATCGCTAATAGTTAAGGTCTTTCAACACTGGAAGTAGTATTTGTTTCTTATACACAAGAGAAGCACAATGACAAATGCAATAAGCTCAATTTCTTTACTAATTGCATTGTGCACGACAGAATAGGTTGCAAAAGTGTCGACTACAGAACACTGAATTGCATGCACAGGACCAGCCAAAGTGTCACCCTGTCGGCCTGTCCCTAAGTAACAATGTGGTAAGGAGGAGTATGTGCAAAACAGGACATTCAGGTCAAACAAAAACATATGCCAGGTTGCCAATTATGTAGGATAGGCCTCTTATATATAGACAAAATTGTAGTGATTCAGAAAGCTAGAAACGAGGACGTAGCTGTTACGAAACGGTGTCTGTTGCTAGCAGACACCACTTGATCTCATCAACAGAGAAAAAGAATTAGCAGTCAGTTAGTATAAGCAGTTAGCACTACGAAGAGGCATGTCCCTTCGGTAGTAGACTATTCCAGTGAACAGTTACCTTTTCCCGAACAGTCGCGTCCGTATGATGTCCGTACGGCGTCCGTACGACGAGACCCTTCACTTGTATATAATTCAAAGAGATCAACGAAACAGACAGTTGTTCTCAAATCTTTGTTCATTCCATTCACTTTTAATATGTTATCAGACACGTTGCTCTTTTCGACAAGAGAAGGAGAACGACAACACAGAGGCACATGCCTCTGAACCCTCCACTGTAAGCACCATGGCCAAGATCAACTTACTGTCTCATATCGTTCGTGGCTTGTTCTTCGCCCTTCGCCGCATCAGTGGAGTTCGCCTTGGCCCGATCCACCACCACGACCACCATGGACAGCGCCGCAGCGTCTTCAAGCACCTTGGGGCCTCGTGTTCGCTGCAACGCTGGCAATGGAGGACATGGTCCTTTCGGCCACCTCTTCGGCTCCGCTGTTCGTGGCATCTGTGCAGATGCTGTTCCTCGCCGTCAATGGAGTCCGATTCGTCATGGCCACCATGCTTCTCCGCGCATCCTCCGTCTACAGAGCCAACCACCGTCCCCTCGCCTTGGCATGGACGGTGCCGGCCCAAGCAATGCTGCGCCATCAGCAGTTGAAGCCCCAGCGCCACCAGTCATTGAAGCCCTAGCGCCGCCCATTGATGAATTGGTTGCCGAGCCCGTCGTTGTGCCCGCCTACGTCCCCATGGAACCGATGTCACCGGCACCGACACCGCCTCGCTACTGGTGCGACTTCTGCATTGAGTACACGCTGATGCTGCACACCCTCGAGTACAACTACTCGCTGCCATCACCCACACCGGTAGCTCCGACTCAAGTAGCGCCTGGCAGTGGCGTTCCCACGGCGCCATGGATCTGTGGTTCCTCAACACATAGGCAGCACCCATGCTTGATGCTGTGAAGGTTGAAGAAGAGGAAGATGTGGTGACCGGCCCCGGCATCGGCGTCCTCGACAACCCCGGCGGCTTGCTCGTGGCTCGTCGCGGCGCCCAGCCGTTCTTCATCGACACGGCTGGACCCTCGGCTCCTCCTCCAGCAACGACCCCGACATCAGCTCCTCCACCCGTGATACGTGCGGAGGCCGCTGCCCACATGAAGGCACAGGCCCTCCCGGGTACTCCTCCGGCCGATATGCCACCGACCCCGACGCTCCGGCGCCTCCTCGGCCGCAAGACGGCAGCAGTGTACCAGCGCCCCAGCCGCCGTTGCACCGGCACCTGGAATCCGGCGACCCCTGGCCTCCTGTCCATGGAGGTGCTCAACATGGCGGTGGGCGGTGGTGGCTTCTACTCCCCCGACAAGGGGGAGTCCTCCTCGAATTGATGACTGGCGGCAATGGCGGTGCAAAGGAGTGCGATGGCGAGGCGACAAGTGGCGGCAGCAGCTTTCAGGCGAGCTACGGCGACGTGTGGTTAGGGTTGAAACCCTAACTGCCGCCCCGACCCCTTTAAAGGCCGCGCGTGATGATGGGCTGGCTGTTGACGATCACTAACATCAATTATAAACCGTCAACATAACCTGCATATATACTTAATTTCATCACCAATCATAGGTCTAGGGGTTTAAAGTAATAAATTTCATGAGTTTTGGTGAATCTGTGTTTGTAGGAGGATTTAATCAGAAAACCGTCAAGGAGGACCTATTCGTCAAAGCAAATCACGTTTATCCACGATGAAACCGACTTCGGAAGACTCTAGAAGACTTCAGAGGGAAAACCACCGAAGATGGGGGCCACCTGTCACTGTGACTGGCTGGCTGGCCCCACCTGTAGGCTGGCCACCTATGGGGCCCACCGGTCATCCTCCGCTTTGAATGTCGGTTCTCCACCGCCTCCTAGGTTGCATCTACGCTGTCCTTTTAAGTCGGATTGATCCGAGGGTCCAGAATTGACGCTACCCCCTATATATACGGCCCTGTACCCCCCTCCCTAGAGCCATCCCTGAAACTCTAATTTATATCTTTAGGATCGAGCCAGCTATCAAGAGAAGATTAGTCATCCATAGGATCTAATCTTATAAATAGAAATAGTGAGATGGAGAGTAAGGGAAGAGTTTGAAGAAGGTGTCGGCCTGTCAGTGCTCTCTCTACGGCTTGTACCTTGGCGGATCCAAGTTCTATCTGAGCTTGCCTCTGAGATTTCTCTGGTAATCAACTTCTGATTCAAGTAAGCATCTTGTTTATATTGCTCTTCAGGTTCACGACTCTCTTGAGTGCTTTATTCCTATTCTAAAGGGAGTAAAGTTTTAATCGTAAGTGTAAGCGTGGTACTTAGACTTAGGTTAATTGTGGATGCACTCTACATTTCAGATCGGTGGTAGCTCACGAGGATGACTCTTATAGCCTCGTTGAATCCTTTGTAGTCCACCTCCCGTCTGTAGAACGAGTGGGACCTGGTTGTGAAGAAAAACATCCTCTACTGGTGTCTTTTCCTAGTAATGTCCCTAGTTGAATAATAGAAGACATAGCTTACCCAAGTCAGAACTAGAGAACCTTAGTAATCCTCTCTACGCTCCTGTTTATCCTAACCTTGTTGTTATCCCTAGTTAAATTAGACCGTAGTTAGTCTCACACGTTTCCCTGTGGATACGATACTTCGAATACTTCCGGACCAAAGCTACAGCGGTACCCATATGCTTATGGATTTATCTGTATGCGTTAATAAATACCAACACCGGCCCAAGCCGGCACTGCAGCCCCCTCCACTCCCTTGTGCTTGCCCACATGGGCCTTCCTGGGCCCGAAACTAAAGTTGGCTTAGTTTCCAGTTCCAATCAGTCCAGCAGGCTTAGTATTTATTTTATTTAATTCTCAGCATTATTAATTCGCATAAGACTTTATTTAGTCCCTATTAATTATATGCTGTCAAATAGTACTATTATGTTTATGTCGATGACTTCCATAATATGTACTTGTGATGTTTTATATTATTATAAAATATCAGTTTGTGATATTATTCAAAGTATTTGTCCCTGTATGTATGGCAAATCCAATAAATAATATCCTTATTATTACGGCCATTGATCTTACAAATTATTTATTCATTTATCTTTTTTGCAATCGATCATTTTATTTAAGCCCTTTTACTCTTTTCAACTTTAAAGCACTATGCGCTTAAATAATGGATGCGACATTTTATGTGTATTTTTCTCACCAATTGTATAACGTGCATGTTCTCTATTTGTTTGTTGGCCATACACAAGGTAGCACCACTGTTGCTACTGTTGGATCTACACTAAGTTAACACTTAGTGACTATCCTCAACGTGCGTACCCAACATCACAAATTAGAACATTTGGTCTACATCTTTTCACAAAGATGACTACCATTAATTCGCATTACTATTGGCCATACACAAGGTAGCACCATAGTTGCTACTGTGTGATCTATATTAAGTCCACAACTTAGTGACTATCCTTAATGTACGTACCCAATTCGTTTGTGAATTAACTAAAGTCTACATCAATCTTGATGACTACCTTAAGGCGTATTCATACAACTTGCATAAATTACTTGTCATCTACTGTTAACACAGATTATGCCCTATCTGAGGTCTACACCTTATGGTGACTACCTTCATTCTACAATTTATGCACATGAGATCTTTACACCATTAATAATACAAGATTTATCTTGTTTCTATTTTGCATCCCAAAATTACAACACACCACGTCATTTTAATAACTTAAAATGTTTCAATGGTTTATCTCGTGTAGGATCAATGACCATCAAAGAGTTTGATTTGTTAGCTCTAGACGGACACAATTATCCCACATGAGCTGTGGACATAAAAGTTAGTCTTGCGTCCCGTGAACTTTATCGAGCCGTGTTACCACCCGAAGAGGGTGTTGCACCACTTGATGATCAACATGTATACACGGCCCTATATCTCATTAGGAGCCATATTCATCCTGACCTTAAGGCTGAGTACTTGTTGGAAGAAAACCCATGAAATTTATGGAATTCTCTTAAGCAACGCTATGAACAACAAAAGGCACTTGTCTTGCCTGCGACCAACTATGAGTGGACGGAACTTCACTTACAGGATTTCAAAACTATGAGTGATTACAATCATGTTGTTCATAGGATTTGCTCAAAGTTGTAATTCTGCGAAAAAAGAACCTACAGATGTGGATAAGATAGAAAAGATTCTGTCTACTATGCTTCCCTCTGAAAGGATTCTTCAACAACAATACCGTGAAAGGCGTTTCTAGGTTTATTATGAACTTATACAAACTTTACTTGAGACCGAAAAATATTCTGAACTTATGGTTTAGAATAATCAGTAGCGCCCCATAGGGTATGCTCCATTGCCTGAAGTACATGCCTACACTCAGAATAAACCCAAATTTGATGGTGGACCTTCTAAGACCCATCCTCAGGGAAATTTCAAGAAAGGTAAAAAACAACGCAGACGCAACAAGAGATCCCAAACTCGTGTTTCCAACAATGGTAAGAACATTTCCAAACATAGGAATAACAAACATGTGTGTCAGAAGTGTGGTTGTTATAGCCATGCTACAAAGAAATGTCATACCCAAGTCATCTTGTTGATCTCCGCAGACGTGCTATACCAGGACAGAAGTATGAAGCCCACTTCAACATTTGACCTGACACCACCAGGAATGAGGTTGGTTGTTCGCAACAAGTTCCAATGGAATCAAGCAACAACATACGGGGAGGCAGGGATCTTGCTGATACAGGGAATATGATCGTGGAATATGCATCCAACGACATATTTGGAGACTTTAAATAGGCTCCCAATCTCTTAGATTCTAATATCTTTATGTCCTAGTGATTGTAATAATAAACACAATTTATGTCATATGTGTTGTAAATATTTAATAATGTTATCACTATTTAGTTTGGATATCCAATAAATATATTGTACACATTTGATATTCAATAAATAAAGTATGTATTCTATATATCATCAAAGAGTTTCATATCAAATTCTTTATTTATATATAGTTTCTACGAGGGTCGATCTGATGGAGGAGGAATTATGCCTAGTGGATAGTGGCACCACTAATTCTATACTCAGGGAAATAAAGTATTTCCAAACTCTTACAAAAAGACAAGAAAATATTTTGACAATCGTCGGGCGTGATGCTACGATAGTTGGCTCTGGTCGTGCCACTATCGTACTCCCTATGGGTACCCAAATTACAATTGAAGATGTATTATTGTATCCCAGTTCAAAGTGTACCTTGTTAAGTTATAGAGATATCCGTCAAAATGGTTTTTATATAGAAACCTGTGATGATAATAATGAGGAAATTCTCCTTGTTACTAAAAATAGCGGATATGACAAACGAATTGTTGAGAAAATTCCCACTTTTTCATCCGGATTGTACTACACATACATCAAACCCGTACCGCATGTTGCGTACAAGGTAATTTTTTAGAATGTTGATGCATTCAAAACTTGGCATGAACGCCTTGGCCATCCTGGTATAGGGATGTTGTGGAAAATTATCAGCAATTCTAATGGTCATGAGTTAAATACTGCTAAATTCCTGAAATCTTTAGATTTTATGTGCACTTCATGTGCTACACAGGGAAATTAACTTTACGTCCATCGCACGTTAAAATCCAAAATGAGCCACTAAAATTTCTTGAACGTATTTAAGGAGATATTTGTGGCCCCATACAACCAACGTCTGGACCGTTCAGATACTTCATGGTTCTAATAGATGCATCTACTAGATGATCTTATGTGTGTCTTTTGTCCACACGTAACCATGCATTTGCAAAAATTATCACTCAAGTTGTTAGACTTAGAGGACATAATCTTAAACATCAAATTCAATCAATTCGAATGGACAATGTTGCTGAATTTTTCTCAAAGGCTTTTAATGATTATTGTATGGCTTTGGGAATTCAAGTTCAGCACTCTGTCCCATATGTCCATACACAAAATGGTTTTAGCAGAATATCTTATTAAGAGAATTAAACTCATTGCAAGACCGTTATTACAAAATTACAACCTACCAACTTCATGTTGGGGTCATGCAGTGTTACACGCTGCTGACTTAATTCAATTGCGACCAACTGCATATCACGTGGTCTCCCCATTGCAATTAGTTCGTGGGAATATGCCAAATATTTTCCATCTACGAAAATTCGGTTGCATTGTATGTACCGATCTCACTGCCTAAGCGTACCTCTATGGGCCCACATAGGAAACCTGATATCTATGTGCGATATTAATCTCCATCGATTATCAAATACATCGAGCCTCTTACAGGGGACTTATTCACGTCCCGGTACGCTGACAATATATTTAATGAGGACCATTTCCCGACATTAAAGAGAGATTTCAAGTACCAAAGTGAATGCCAGGAAATCAACTAGAATACCCAAGGCATTTCCTCCTTAGATCCACGTACTCAAGATACTGAACAACAAGTTCAGAAAATTATAAACTTTGCAACATATTGCAAATAATCTGCCAGAAGCATTTACTGATTATAAGAGTGTCACTAAATCCTCTTATTCTGCTCATAATGCGCTCGAAAGAGTGGAGATACCAATAAAAACCATTCAACTCCCACTTCCAAAGAAGAGGGGGAGAAGTATGGTCACTTCTAAGGATAATGCTCCAAGTAAGCATCCGAGGATATCGAGGGCTAAATCCTCCAAATCATTAAATCCAAGCCAACTTCAAGTTGGTACACACCCAATAGTGGATAAAAATCTAAAATCAGGACCAAATCCACAACCCGGATCAACGGTGCATCCAAATTCTGATCATGGGACATCGAAACACCCTAACTCCTTAATTTTGGGAAATGACGAGTCAATTAATGGGGTGAAAGAAATTTCCATCAATTATATCGATTCTAGAGAATCATACGATCGTAAGACTACTGTTGTCGACATGTACTTCTCTGCAGCAATTGTAGAAATCTTTCTCAATGATCCAGATCCCAAAACCATGGCAGAGTGCAAAAAGCGCTCGGACTGGGCTCAATAGAAAGAAGCAATTCAAACTAAGATAGTCTCGCTCACTAGAAGAGGGGTATTCACATTTGTAATACCTACACCTTTCAAAGTCTTTCCTATATGCTTTAAATGGGTTTTCGTCCGGAAACGAAATAAGAACAATGAGGTGGTGAGATATAAAGCGAGGCTAGTAGCACAAGGGTTCACGTAGAGACCCGGCATTGATTGCAATGAAACCTATTGTCCGATAATGAGTGGAATTACTTTCCGACACTTAATATCATTGGCAGTTCTAAATCATCTATCTATGCAGTTGATGGATATGGTGACAGCATATCTATATAGGCCACTTGATTCGGGCATATACATGAAGGTTCCCAATGGAATCCAAATACAAATCGCAACATGTATTATGTAAAACTACAAAAATCATTATATGACTTGAAGCAGTCGGGACGAATGCGATACAATCGACTGAGTGAATTCCTTCTAAAGAAAGGATACACTAACAATGATGATTGCCCATGTGTTTTTATTAAGAAATCTTGAACGGGATTTGGCATTATATCTGTATATGTTGATGATTTAAATATCATTGGTACTCCAAAGGATATAAAAGAAGCACGCAATCACCTAAAGACGGAATTCGAGATGAAGGATTTGGGTAAGACCAAATATTGCCTAGGCTTACAACTTGAGCACCGTCCTTCAGGGATTTTAGTGCATCAATCAGCCTATATCCAGAAAATATTGGAGAAGTTCAATATGAATAAATCATACCCTAATAAAATTCGATGGTTGCTCGTTCCTTAGAAATGGGTAAAAATCCATTTAGACCATGGGATATTGAGGAAAAGATGTTGGGACCAAAAATCTCATATCTCAGTGTCATTGGCGCACTTATGTATCTTGCAAATTGTACCAGGCTTGATATCGTATTTGCAGTGAACTTACTAGCTTGGCATAGTGTAGACCCAACTCGCCGTCATTGGACGGGAGCGAAGTGTATCCTTAAATACCTTAATGGCACAAAGGATCTTGGTTTATTCTTCAAGAAAAATCATGATCCCAGTATGATTCGTTATATTGATGCTGATTACTTATCTGATCCTCGTAACGAAAAAACCAAAACCGGATTTGTATTCCTACATGAAGCTATAGCTATTTCATAGAAGTCTTCTAAGCAGACTCTGACAGCGACCTCTATTAATTATTCTGAAATTATTGCTCTATACAAGGCATCACGAGAATGTGTATGGCTTTGCAGAATAATTAACTACATACAACAGTCATGTGGTATTAGTTCAATTGAAACACCTACAATTATCTATGAAGATAATTTCGCTTGTATTACACAGATGTAAACAGGTTACATAAAGAGCAATAGCAATAAACATATTATTCATAAACTGTTTTATCCCCATAAATTACAAGAAAGCGTGGAAATAAATATCTTGCAAATCAAGTCATGTGATAACCTCGCTGACCTATTTACTAAGTCCTTACCAACTTCTGTATTTTAAAAATTGGTACATGGAATTGGTATGCGGCAACTTCTAGATTTGTCAGAATCAGGGGGAGACATCTCCTAAATGTTGACATGTATCAGCATCATATTATACTATTTTCTTTCACAAGTTTTACTCACAAGGTTTTTTGTTAAAGTTTTTAATGAGGTAATATTAACATAACATGTGTCATATTTTCTATTTTTTCCACGGTTTTTTTTAAATATCAAAGACACATGTTGCCCTCATAACTCATCCATGGTTTTTCCCAATAAAAGTTTTTCATGTGAGTTATCCAAGAGGCAATACCAATAATATATCGTCATATTTTCTTCTAATTTTTTTACTGGGTTTTTACAGGAATTTTAGCGACATATCACTTTATATTGCTCCTCGTATTTTTCATGAAATTTTTTTAGGAGGGTTATCTATATATCGTATCTCTAATATTTTTTTTCACTAGGGTTTTTAATGGGATACCAATGATATAGTGGTTTATTTAAATCACACATACATATGCTATTTTCTCCTTATTTTCCTATAAGGTTTAAAAGAGTTTTTATGGCATATCTATACATACATATTCCTCAAATTTTTCTCACAGGGTTTTTCGAGGAATCTCAGCTTACAGCTGTATTGATCTTAAAGAAGATTTGATCGAGCGGGAGTATTACGAAACGATGTTTGTTCCTAACAGACACCTCTTCATGCTCGGTGATCTCATCAACAGAGGAAGAGGATTAGCAGTTAGCACTACAAAGGGGAATGTCCCTTCGGTAGTAAACTGTTTTAGTGAACAGTTGACTTTTCTCAAACAGTCACGTCCGTACGGCGTCCGTACGGCGTCCGTACAACGTGACCCTTCATTTGTATATAATCCAAAGAGATCAATAAAACAGTTATTCCTAAATCTTTGTTCGTTCTATTCACTTTTAATAATAGCAACAGGTCTTTGGAACGTGACTACAGAACACTGCGATTGTTGTCCATAGCAAAGAACCGCCAGCAAGAGTAGGTCAGATAAGCATTACTGGCTGCTCATTGTCACATGACACAGCACACAAGTGCACAGCCTCACCTCTTGAACTGTTTGCGGGCATATTCAGGTCTCCTCACATCCATGGCTTCGTTATTGGAAATCCAATACTTTTTTACACCCAAGAGCGTGCAAAAACATAGGATAAAACCTGATTGCGGCTAGGACATTAAGAACAGATTTTGTAATTATAACAAAAACCCTATCTTATGCCCAATAACAATTGAATTGACAGCCCAAACAATAATAGAATTTCTCTACCGTACTAAATCCAAATGCTTATTTACTTAATTACAATATCCTCGTTGTTCTGAGATATGCAAATATCAAATTGTTGCATCTTAGTCACAAACTCAGTCCTTATTAGGTTGTTTCCAACAGAAGACCCATTGCGGAATCAAAACCCAAAATATGTCTCCAACATAATACCTATAGCCTCCAACAGAGTATCTATATGAAAGACCTATTTTTTGTGCTAGGAGAGCCATAACCCAAATCTGAGTATCCTCTCTTCTGGAGACCCATTTGTAGAAAGAGTTGTCTTTTGGGTCTTGTTGTTGGAGAAGACAAAAAAAATAGTTATTGAAGCCTTTGCCTGTAGCGCTATCCAAATGACGAATGTGTCTTGTATTTTGGGTCGTGGTTGTTGAAGACAGTCTTAGGCTGTCTCCAACAAGAGACACATTGTGAAACCCAAACCCAAAATAGGTCTCCAACACAATACCTATAGCCTCCAACAGAGTAGCTATATGGAAGACCCATTTTAAATGCTATGAGAGGCATAACTCAAATCTGAGTATCCTCTCTCCTAAAAACCCATTTGCAGAAAGAGTCGTCTTTTAGGTCTTGTTGTTGAAAAAGACCAAAAATAGTTATTGAACCATTTGCTTGTAGCACTGTCAAAGAACGAATATGTCTTGTATTTTGGATCGCGGTTATTGGAGACCGTCACAATGGGTGATCCAAAGCCGGTCCTATATAGCTATAGGACCTGTCTCTGTGCATTGTCACCGCTTCAATTTTTTTACCAAAGACGAGTCATTTTACTAAATTTTTCTTTTTGCAAAATTTATGATTTTACTCTTTTTTCTTTCAAAATTAGGACTGATGTCCTCAGATCGTCTTTTGCTGTTGGACCTGGTCTTTTGCTATTGTGACGAGGGCATTAAAACCAATATCACAATTAGGTTTATCAACGATTAAACCAATCTTCTCCTAAGTTTAAGATCACAGATGGTTTCCTCGCTACGACATTCCCATGAATCCAAAATACTCACTCCGTTCCGATTTATATGTCATGCTTTTCCAGATATTGAGATATATACATAACTTCTATTGTGCCTATGTTTAGATGCTTTTGGAATGACAAAACTTTTATCCCTAATCTTTTGCTGCAAAACTTTTGCCATTCAAACTTTTTACATTTGATATTTAGATGCATGGCAAAACTTTAGCCATGCAAACACAGCACGCACCCCAAGATGTTTTTTGCCCAGTTTTAGACCTATTGGGTCCCAAATACCAAAAGTTTTGCATCCCAAGTTTCGTTGTTTTTTCCTATGATGTTTAGATCAAAAAATATGATAAAACAGCAAAAGTTTTGACTAAAATAGGTAACTAAACAGGCCCTATGTATATCTAGGCATATCATATATCTAGATGCATATATGTATCTAGAAAACTCAAAAAGACCTATAATTTAGAATAGAGGGTAGTACAATTTCACAGGTTACATTGTAAACCAAATACAAGGTTACGTGACAGTGGTCCAATGGGCTGGTGGCATCGATCACTGATCTCATTGGAACAAAAAGTGAAACAACTGACAAACAAACTCAATTACCAATTCTTAAACAAAAAAAAACAAGAGAAACTGCCAGTTAATTTGCTTTATTTAACAACTTCAGAGACAAAAGGTCCATATTTAGCAAGCCTCAAAATATGTTTGCCAGACACAGATACTGTATATGCATATGGAAAGATGAAAAGGCGTTGAAATAAAATTGATCCAACAAATGTTAAATCGTCATTGGAGGATTGTAGAACCCATCACGAAAACTCAACTGCTGTCGCAGTCAACTTGGAGGACATCACATTTAGTATCTGTGGGAAAGCTTCTCCTGCTCTTTGTACCACATGGCGTATCTGCATAGGCGCATTGAAACAAGTCAGAATCATGCATGTCAATTATGTGAATTCTGCAACCCGCTAAACTAACAAGGAAGATTAGTTCACAATTTTCTGTCCCTACGACAAAAGGAAATTCAATTATTCAAACTGCATTTGAGAACTGTGGTATTTTTAATTTGGGCAACCAAATAGAACAGCATAAACACAGATATTAAATCCAGTTTTGAGATACCTATTTTAAAGGAAATTATGCTTCCACTTTCTGAATTGGTGTGAGATTATCCTAATGATCATCAGTTGACTAATATACAACATGAGTCAGATGATGGAAGTAGTTTGGGTAACAAAACAAACAAGCCTACACCTGCATTGCCGTCGGACCTGACATGAGACTTACACTAATAAGGATCAGTATTACACCAGATTCACAAGCTCATATGTGTACAACCCGAACACAGAAAAAGGGTTTCTGAACCCGCATCTGAGCCCCATCACACATTGCAATTATCTTCAAGGAATATTGAGAGTTACAACTTTCAAAAGCATATTGGGACTAATTCTTAATTCTTAATTAAACTGAATTATGTCTAACTGTTTGCTTTAACTTCCATACCTTGGAAAAGCTTAAGAATAATCAAACAGAATACACCTGCCCCATCAATACTTTAACTAAAAACAAAGTATTAAGATTCCTATGAGCACAAAGGTTGCAACCCCTAAGATGGCAACCGTGAATTCTCTGTAAGTGGCCTTATTGCCCCTGAACACAAATATTATGTGATTTAACAATAGTGTTTACGAGCACACATTAGTTCAGGATAAAAAGGACATTGGATTAGATTTGTATATGATCAATCAGATAGAAGAGGCTAAACTACTAAGCAGATTTCAAGCTACCACAAGACCGTACGTGCTGTTTGGTTGGTTCCAAAGTAACGGAAACGTAAATGAAATTAGTTCAAACGTATATCCCGCCGGTAACGTCCGCAGCTTATTATTATTTACGTTTGTGTTACATTTCTCCGCACCAAACAGCTCGGTAGAGACTGAAAACTGTACACCTAATATAATTCTTGTAAGTAAGTTTTTGAAAGTTCGGTCCAAAGATTGATTATATCACCATGCAAAAGTTTCAACTAGTTTGAACTTTCAAGCTACAAGATAAAACAATCCTAAGCAATACCTGAAGGCCTTATACATTTTGCTTGGCAACACTAATCAACTATAAATGTTATGTCGTGTTGGTAATTGGAAATGGAAGCATACATCAACCAGATAGCACATTAAAGACACTTAGGGTGTGTTTGGTTTGAGGAATGAGGTGGTCCATGATCTACTTATTGCTCACTTTTTTTGTTTGGTTTGTGGAATGGAATAGGTTGATGCATCACCATCTCATTCCTCACAAGCTAATAATTAGTACTAGTATGAGGAATGGAGTCATTCCACAAAATTTGAGGAATGAACTCATGATGCACCGCCTCGCTCACATTGTTAGACGGCACGTTTCATCTGCACATACTCTCACCTCGCTCACATCAAGACGTACCTAACCAAACATGACATGAAACAATGGTGAAGAAATCATCAAGATGCACATATGTGCCGCATGAGCTAGCATAAAAGAAGCAAAGCATGACTTGTGTCTAGGCATCTCTCCAATTTCCACAATCGAACCCAGGGGCAGGTCAATGCATTACAAAATACATACAGATACCAAATGGCACAAATCATTTGTACACCGTACTACTCATCCTCAACGAAACCACCAAATGCACAAATCCGCGTTAGAACCACCAAAATCGGAGCAAATCTTGATCCATACCACTATCGCATCTAAGGAAACAAAAAATCTAACACGAGAGCAATCGACCGAACCCTAACAGGATCCCCAGGCCAGCCGGAGCAGCACCCGATCCGACCAGATCTGCGTGAGGGGGACGAAACGCAGCCGAGCGAGCGAGCACCGAAGGGAAGCGGGGGGCTTACTGGTAGGTGCCGACGACGGGGGTGAGGAGGAGCGTGGCGGAGATCCAGTTCTCGGTGACCTTGTGGTGGATCTTGGTGGTGATGTCCTTCCACAGCCCCGGCATCACCTTCTGCTGGAACGGCGACAGCGCGTACACCACCGCCTTCATCCGCACTGGCGTCTTACCCATGCTTGCCCCGCGTCGCCGGCCGGTCTTCCTCCTCGGGACGGAATGCTCCGGTCGCCTCACGCACGCCGATGGGTGGCTGGCTGGGTGGCTTCTCGGATCGTTCGCTCCGCGGAACAGCTGGGCTAGGGTTCGGTATATAGGTCAGAGGTTCGATTGGGCCGGAGGATTTTGATGGCCCAACTGCTGGAATGATGTTGTTGGACCCAGCCCAAAATTATAGTAGAATCTAGAGTGTGGGTGCGCTTCATCATGGTGCCTTTGTTTGCTTCGTCCAATTTGCTGGGGAGGTAAAGGACCTTCTGGAGTCCAAAATCGAACACTGCAGATCTCTGAACTATAGGCAAAAACAAGAACTTATAAATTTAGAAAATGTATACTTTGCAACTAGGGTACAATTTATCAGTGACTCTTTCTCCTCCCTCCTTCCAATACGAGAGCCAGAAGCTTTAAGGAGCCCGGCGATTTTTATTATACGAAAATATTTTGCTAGCAAATTATATGGTTCTTTGACAAAATGAAAATTTTCTTTTCAACTTTGGTCACAAGCCTGGCCGGCCGCCCAGGGTGGCCAGGCGGTAGCTCCGCCACCTTTGACCTCGTTCGCAAGGACTGTCAAGTCTGTGTGGAAAAATTAACTTTAAATAATTGGAAATATCTTATATTTTAGAACAAAGAGGCTATGATATAATTGTGGCTATAACTTATATGGAATGAAAATGTGGACATGGGTCCATATATCCAACATCGTTTTACATACATGTGTACATAAAAGAATCTCAAGAAATTTGAACATGTAGCAAAAATTGAATAAAGTGTTATGCACCAAAAAAGATAAAGTCCGTAAGGATATAACCTTCAAAGTATGGTAATTTTTCCCTCACCACTCGTGTGTTGTTTCACTTAGACTATATCCTTCTCCAACATGATCTCAATTATAGTTTAGAGCTACAAAATAGGCTAGATCGCATTACTCATGTTGTGGCATGGCTCGTAGAACAAGAGCTCGTGCGTCCACCTTTTTCAAATTCACAGCAAGTGTACACAATAGTCACTCTTTTCCCTTAAACTTAGTCAATCTCTAATCAATTTTTATACGAGATTAATTCTTTTTTTAATGTAATGGCAAAAGCTCTACCCTTCAATTAGGGTAAGAAAACGAGTTGTTTATGTATAACAGGGTCACTCCGGGGAAGTGACAAAAACACAGCAACACTCACTATGAGAGTTGGGATTTATTCTTTTATTGCATGTATACCATTTACTATGAGAGTTGGATTCGATTGAAATAAGTATGGCTTGGTTTCTATGGAATAACAGTGAGGAGAAGCACAGATATCACCTTGCTCATTGGCAATTAGTTGCCCAGAAAAAAGAGTTAGGTGGGTTTAGGCATTCCTGATCTTAAGAATTTAAACTTGTCACTTTTAAGTTCTTCCATTTTTAGAGATAATTTGCATACTCATGCCATTTGGACTAAGATCATAGATCACAAATATAGAACTAATAACCCAAACATCCGTTGCTGTGTAGATGACCAAGCACCTCCTTTTTGGAAAGGTGTTGCTTGGGCTTTGCAGGCTGCCCATTTGGGCATTGTGTGCTAGGTTGGGAATGGCAAAAAAAAAAACAGATTTTGAAAAGATCATTGGTTGGGCAATTCTAGCCTGGCCATACAATTTTGGCCATTTGGGCATTGTGTGCTAGGTTGGGAATGAGCAAATAGGGTAGGACTATTGATCAGGTTTGGGATGGGGAAATTCTGAAACTCTCTTTAGGAGATCTGTTTCTGAAAGACTAATGGAGATGTGGTTTGAACTCTTAGGAATTATAGAAGAAGTCAATTTAGTAGAGGAAGAGGATCAAATTAGAGAAAATTTCCTATTTGACATCATAAAAAGTACAGTTTTCTTATTTGACACTTAAACTCAAATTATTTCGTATTTGTCCCCGTCTCAAGTTTTTCTTTCTTATTTGACACTTCCGTTAATTCTGTGAGGAAACACCTTTAAATCTCCTAGTGAGGCAATGAGAAAAGTCTGAAATACCCTTTAAGCAAAGGGAAGGGGCAGCCAGCACGGGCTCTGAGGCTGGGCGCGGCCAGGGCCAACGCGCCCAGGTCCGAGCTAGCAGGGCTGCTGCACTAGTACAGAAATGATTTTTTAGAGGCGCCTCCCTTTTCTAACAGAAGCGGTTGTCTTAGCACGCCGTCGCTAACCTTCGCGGGAGGCACTGTAGCTATACAACCGTTGCCAGAAATCAATTTTTAGAGACGGTTCCATTAAGAAATCCGCCTCTAAAAATGAATCAATTTTCAGAGGCGGTTCCGTTAAGAGAACCGCTTCTAAAAATGCTATTTTCAAGGACGGTTGCTTGTGTCAACCGTCTCTGAAAATGAGTGATTTTCAGAGGCGGTTCTCTTAAGACAACCGACTAAGTCAACCGTCCTTAAAAATAGTTGTAGCACAAATAAATTCATTTCTTTTTTAAATGAAGTCGGATGAAGACAAATTTTATATCAAAATTGTAGAGCTCGACGAGATCTAAATCTTTGTAGATGATAAAATTTTTGTTTGAGATCATTTATGGTTCCAAATATATAAATTAAGTCTCAGATTTTGAATTTTGAATTTTTGAATTTTTCAAATGATCTTGGATGGAGAAATGTTCTATATCAAAGTTGTAGTGCTCGACGAGATTTAAAACTTTGTAGTTGAAAGTTTTTCTCATTTAAGATTGTTTATGAGTTAAAATATTAATTACAAGATTCATACATATTAGTACAAATGGACAGCATAGTAGAACTAGACACAAGTGATTGTGTGGTGCAGTGGTAGGGGAGGGATCGCGCGAGGGAGAGGTTGTGGGTTTGAATCCAAAGTGTCGGCACTTATATTCAAAACAAGTGAAAAATAAATTCTGTGAGTTGTGGCTGATCCTCAGCCCTTCGGGCTCCATTAGAAATATTTTTTTCTTATTTTTATTAGACTCTAAATGATTATTAAAAAATTTTGAAAATAATTTTTAGCGACTGTTGACTTAAGTCAGCCGCCTCCTAAAATCAATTTTCAGAGTCGGTTGTTTTAAGGAACCGCCTCTGAAAATCACTCATTTTTATAATCGCTGGCATAGTAGCAGTTTTAAAACCGTCTCTGAGGATCACTTTTGACCGTCTCTAAAAATGTTTTCTGTACTAGTGCTGTGGCCAAGCCCGTCACGGCCAAGGCTGCTGTGAAGCCGCTGTTAGCCTGTGCGTGCTAAAAGAAAGTAAGCGAGCCAGTTACTTGAAGATGCGTGTCCATGCATTGTTGCCTCGATGCTTTGATCACACGAAGAAGAAGAGAAAAGTTAGCGTTTGTACATGAGCTAGTGGAGACGCGCGTGCAGGCTCACGAGTCATCGTCAAGAATCACAAAATAAATGAAGAAGCTAGCTATCATGCATGCGATACGTAACTAAACTAAAAAATGTGCTCAGATAGTTCTATTTTATTGTTATGTATAATGTACCTAAATGATTGATATTGAACTCAACATATTTAAAAGTAATTATAAGATTACGCTCCTTCCTTTATTTTATAGAAGCAATTGAAAAAGGAAAACATAACATTTGAAAGTAAAAACGTCCAAATAAGATAGCAATAACCAGCATGTTAATAACTGGGAAGAAAAATGCCAGGGGTAAAATGGTCTTTTTCTCTAGCACTTAACACCGTTATAACTCCAAACTAACGGAAGTGTCAAATAGAAATGAAAAACTTGAGAGGAGGACAGATAGGAAAGAATTTGAGTTTGGGTGCCAAATAAGAAAGTTGTACTTTTTCTAGTGTCAAATAGGAAATTTTCTCATCAAATTATCTGGAGTTTTAGCTCCAATGGTCAGTTCTCGGTCCAATCTTTATATGTAGTTATTAACCATCGGGGTGTTAAACCGATGTATGTTTAGGCTGCGTGGAAATTGAAAATATCTCCAAGGATCCAAATCTTTTTATGGCTACTTTCAAAAAATAAGCTCTTAACGTGAACAAACCTAGCTAAAAGGGAAAAATTGGATGACTTGCCATGTTTATTCTGTTCTGAAACAGAATCCATTCATCATCTTTTTTTATTGTTGTGTTGCCACATGCATGTGGGCAGTTTTAGCTGACATTTTAAGTTTATCTGGGCTTTGGAACTATGAATATATTGCTTCCCTATGGATAGCAAACAAAAAGTTCATGTTGGCTAATGTAGTGAATGTTGCTGCTCTTTGGTGCTTGTGGAATATGCGTAATAAAATCTGTTTTCAGGGAGATGTTTGGATAGGAATGAAGAAGGTGCTGACAGGGATTGCAAGAACGCTAAGACGCTGGAAACCAATGTACACGGCAGTGATGGAGGAAGAGCTGACGGTGATAATCCAAAAGATCGAACTGGAGGCAAGCAGACCACCTGGAATCAGCTGGAGTCCCTTACATTCTCAAGCATTGGTGTTGCGGCCTTTGGCGGCGGGTTGCATCGGTGTGCTTCAACAGATTTCTGAGTCTGTCATGAGTGTAAATACTGCTGAGACTTTGGGCCTTTAGGCTTATTTTTGTGGGCGGGCGCGCCGATACGCCTTTTGAACTGAATTGTAATGCTTGACGCTTTATGATCAATATAATGCGGAGGAGACCTCTGTTTAAAAAAAAAAAAGTTGGACCAAGCGGGCTAAGACCATTAAATACCACAACGATAGCTAGGTCCAGGTAACCACACGACATATTCACATGTGTGGTCGAAATATTCGTACGTGTGTTAGCTTCAAAGTTCAGCACCGTGGATCGATTCAACCAGCATCATTCTCGTGTTTGAGCTTATTTTGAGTGCACCACGCAAATTGGGAAGTAGCAGCACTAAGCCACTGACGATGGAGAATTCCAGGGCGCGCAATCTAGGGCATGCACGGAAAAAACCACAGGCATGTTTGCTCGCCGCGGCACTGCTGCCTGTGGCCACAAAAGCCCACAAGCCGACAACTCTATAGCGGGCACGGGGCATCCAAGGTGAACAATCCTAGTGGACAAGTACGGGAAAACGTAGCAGCGGCGTATCCAAGCAACATTCCCATTATTATTTATTACTCAAGTAGTCCACCAATGAATCATCAAGATATCTCACGTAACCTAACGATCTACTTCTCTCCTTTCTACGCCGGGCCGGTTCTGAGCGCGCGGTCCAGATCGGCGATGAGGTCCTCGACGTCCTCGATGCCGACCGATATCCGGACGAGGTCGTCGGTTAGGCCGCGCTCCTTGCGGACCGCCGTAGGGATTGCCGCGTGGGACATGAAGCACGGCAGGCTGATGAGGGACTTCACGCTCCCTGAATTGAGGAAATGCAATGGAAGTAGTCAGTCGAGAGTTCAGTAGGCAGATGGTAAAACTGTAAAAGCAAGCATCTATCGAATTCGTCTGGATGCTCACCGAAGCTGACTGTTACGCTGAAGTGCTTGGTGGTCTCAACGACATGCTTTGAGAGAGCCAGTGAGCCGGTGAGGAAACTGAGAACAGAGCCCGCTCCTTTTGCCTGATGAACAAGAGAGAAATGTAACAGGCATAGTTGATCAGGACAGTGCTGGAGGTCAAATTTCTCTTAAGCTACTCACGCGAGGCAGCATGGAAAATAAAACGTATACCTGAGAATAGTGTAAGGACCGCCCAGTATGGTCAGGAAGCCCGGCGTAGTTCACTTGCTTGACCCTCGGGTGAGACGCTAGGAATTCAGCAATCTTCTGGGCATTAGCCTAACAATAACCAACCAACCTTTAAGCCTCTTCAGAGAAATGATGAAACGGGCAGAGACTCGAGGGGGTGAAAAGATATATAGCATACAAGTTATAGAAAAGTTTCACCTGTTGTTTCTCCACCCGCAAAGCCATGGTTTTGATTCCCCTCAAGCAAAGCCAGCAGTCAAAAGGTGCCAAACCTGATCCTTCAGCATTTTGCAGAAACGCTATCTCTTTAGCCAAACTGCCAGCAATCAAAAGAAATATTATGCCAGCAGTTCACAAGTACTATGAACGTTGTTTGTGGGCCTTGTTAGTATTTGAGAGCATGCAGCATGAACATTAGGAGCAAGGTGGGAACAGAGAACACACCTTTCACCCTTTACTGCAAGAATTCCAGCCATAAGATCACTATGTCCAGCTATAAATTTGGTAGCTGAGTGCATCACGATATCTGCACATAGGACAATAGATGGATGTGAACTGTGCCATTAAATGGTGTAGAATGCTCATGTATCTAGTTAACACATTGTTCCATACCAGCTCCCAGTTCTATAGGACGGGAGAGCACTGGAGACATGATGCTGTTGTCTACCAAAACAAGAGCACCATGAGAATGTGCTATCTCTGAGATTGTCTGTCATGCAAACAAAAGAGAGGATGGAATACTGGTTAACTCTAAAAGGATACTTCTAGATAATAGAAAACCTAGTAATACAATCTTAATGATCACTGGATCCATTGATCAAGAGTCTTACCTTAATGTCAGTAATTTGCTGACGAGGGTTTGTGGGACTTTCAAGCCAAACTAGTCTAGTGGAGGGTCCAATTGCAGCCACCACATCACTAATTTTTGTTGTATCTACTCGTCTGTATTGACACAATGTATGTACCACATGTCAGTGAACAGCAAAAGAACAAAGAGATCACTTTCATAAAGATAATCAATATCACACTGACTTTACAACTATTCCATTTCTCGGCACAACTTGCGAGAGCAGACGATCAGAGCCACCATATATGTCCTCACCAGCAACAATTTCTTGTCCTGAAATCATAAGTTTGATCCATTAATTTATATAGGCATACACGAGATTATATGTCAAGCATTAGAAATGGGACACACAGGAATATGTCAAGTGCTTACCAGCCTTAAGGAGGTGTGTTACTGCAGCTAATGCTGCCATCCCACTGGTGAAGCAGAATGCTTGATCTGCCTTCTCAAGCTTAGCCATAAGGCTGAGCATGATATAAACTTCATCAAAACCATAATGCATTTCTCTACACTACAATAGTAAGGAAAAGGACTGTACTGATGTACTAACCTCTGGAGAACATCACGAGTGGGGTTACCACTTCTAGTATAATCATAAGCTCCATAATCTGTAGCTGAAGGCTGGAAAATAACTTTTGGGAGTAAGTCACTACTCACTACTGCAGAGTAGGAAACAGGCAAATAGAGCTAATCATGAACCATCTTAAGTACAATTATAAGCTTACTAGCTCCTCAAACTGAATAAAGATATTGCCACACAATTTCACAAAATCAATATCCTCACAATAAAATACTTGCATAGTTGGAAATCAATAGGATTCAAGGCTACAGAGGAAAATGCATATGGTTTGTCAAATAACTATAGCATCCCAATACCTCAAGGACAACCAATTCAATCTCAAATATAACTAGCGGATTAATAAAAAAGAAATCATCACTTAACTATTGGCAGGTATACTACAGTTTCAAATACACAAGCAACGGCCAGGCCCATAGAATTCTTCAGCAACGTACAATAGTAGATTTTTGTCCTCAGATTTGTAAGTTTTGAAGAAAATTTCACCCAGCCTATTGTTTCCCACATTTGCCTGAATATTCATTCCATGTTCCAACCAATACAAATCCAATAAAAAAAATCTAAAATACCGATTGATCACAACTGGTAGTGCAACCTAGTATGGGACACCATCTGAAGGTGGAAAATGTAAACGAACAACATATTTATCAAAGAAATCAAAACGTACTAGCAAAGTTCGAAGCTTTCGGTTCCCCATTTTGGTAAAAAAAAAATGGGCAGCATTCGTTTGTAATCTCAATTACCTGCTTAAAGGTGGCGGTCTGGTACAGCGGTGTGCTCAGAGCCTCATACTTGTCGAACGAGTTCTCGAAGCTCGTCAGCATCGTCGCCACGCTCAGCTCCTTCGCCTCGAACTCTGCACCACCAGAAAACCAAACCAGCGCCCACAAATTCCCAATCTATCAATTCTCAGCAAAACCGCCACATGAGCCCAATCCCACAGCCCCGAGCAACGCACCAGAATCGGGAGCGACGGAGTCCAGGGTCTCCAGGGAAACCGCGGAGGCGCTGAGGTCCCGTTCGGAGCCGCCGGAGGCGCCCGCAATCACCGTCAGCGGGCGCCCAGCCATGCGTCGGGATAGCGAGAGGCGGAGGGGCGGTACGCGGAGGGCTTGGGCTTGAGCGGCGGCGGCCGCGCTGCTAGGGTTCGGGGACGGGGTGGACTGGAGGAGGAAGAAGCGGGCAGGAGCGGTGGGGACGGCGGCGGCCATTGGCGAGGAAGGAGGAGTGAGAAGCGGGAGTCGTTCGTCACCTGTTGGTGGACTGGTGGACCCTGGCCCATAGCTGGCCATGCAGCCCAAGCCCGTCGGCCCGGCCCAAGGCCCGTTTTTTTGACCCGGCTCAAGCACGGCCCGACACGGAGGCTAGTGGGCCCAGGCTGGCCCGGGCCGGAGGAGCAGGCCGTGCAGGCCCTTACCCAGCATCGCGTGGTAAGACTGCACTTTCTTCTGACATGCATCGGCCCAGCTTGGCGGCCCGGCCTGCCGCCTCCCGGCCTCCCCGCGCCCCCCGCCGCCCCGCGCCCCGCATATATAAGCGGCTTGGCCAGTCGCCCAGTCGCCTCGCCTCCTCGCTCGCACCGCAATCCGCACTTAGTCCAATCGCCTCGCCTCCTCGTTCGCTCCGCTCCCAACCCTAACCCTAATCTCCAGTTCCCCACTCGCTCACCGCGGCGCAGCCGATCCCCGCTCGCCCAGTCGCCTCGCCGACGGCCGGCTCCACAGTCCGCTCCCAACCCTAACCCTAATCCCCACTCGCTCGCCGGCTCGCCGCGGCTCAATCTCTGCTCTCTCTCGCCCGCATCAGCCGCATCCACGATCTGGCGAATCTGAGCTCTCTCGTGATCTACTGATCTCGTCCGTCGTCCCCGACTCCGGTGACCTCGATCCGCCTATCTGACCCTGTCTCCATTCTCCTCCCTTCTCCCTCTCTCCTCTCTCGCTCTCGGTGAACTATGTGAGTTCGTGACCGTGGTCCCGCCCGTCCCTCCTCCGCCATTCGCTGTCATTTCTAATCGGTCTCTCTCCTCTGGGTGGCCCTCGTCATCTCCGACACCGGGCTCCGATTGTGCAGGTACTCCACTAATCCTAATCCTAACCCTAGATCTGTCTTCTCCACTTCTTGTGTCTCTTCCACTGACTCTGGATCTGTACCTCTATCTCTCTGACTCTATTTTTCTCCTCCGTGCAGGTCGGTTGCCGATGCCTCGTCGTCCTCTTCCTGTGGCATAGACTGGGCACGGCGGTCGTGCACACCATTGAGGAATGGTGCTGGAGATCAGCCGTCCACGGTCAAGGTCGCCATGGCGGATGACGACGATGTCGTCTATCCACTCACCGGCAACGATGACCTGATCGCGGTAGGGCTGCTCCCAGAGGACGACGACGACATCCGTGATGATGCTGCTGCGTTGTTGGGTATTGATGTCGGTGGCGGCTCTACTCCAATTGATCTGGACGGTGGCGACGGTGGTGGAGGGGTGGAGCAGGCGTCGTCGGCGACGACGACAGGGACATCGGTTGGCTCCAACAACACAGATGGTACCTCATGCTTTGGTAAGCGTAAATCTGATGTCTGGGTTGATTTTAATGAGATCTATGAGACTGTGAATGGTCAAAAGGTTCGAACTGCTACTATCTGTAAAATGTGTAAGAGTAAATTGTCTGCTAGATCTTCGGCTGGCACTGGCCATTTGATTAGGCATCAAAAATCTTATAGGAAAAAGGTTGATCACGCTGCTAGGGTTCAGTCTAGGCTTTCTTTCAATCCTGATGGATTTGTACATAACTGGGACTACAATCCTGTTGTTGCTCGCTTTGAGTTATGTAGGTTGATTGCTAGGCTTGACCTTCTGTTGACATGGGATTTTTGTCCCGTGCCGAGAGCACACGAGCAAGCCGAAAGGGTCCGCTCGATGGAGCTAGAGATCCGCCTAGCTTCAGCGCAGGGGTGGTCGATCCTACGCAATCCTCTTGAGACGTGCCAGTCAATTTGACCCTATAATTGACAAAGAGAGAAAGTTTATCAGTAATTTAGGGCGGAACATACCGGTGTTGCCAGACAGTCCCGAATGTGCAGCTCTGAGAGCTGATATGAAAGAAGATCGACTAAATAGTCGATTCCAACATATTCATAAGAATAAATCGATTAAAGCTTATAGGGTTATGTAAGAAGAATCGGTTATCATTCAGGATGAATATCATTCTTTAGATAAATATTGGTCAATGGTAATAAGATATTAACAATAATTAGTTTATACTGAGCCAATAACTGTAAGTAACCGAACCCCTTTATAAAGAAGCAGTTCATCATCATTCAACCATTTAATAAAGATAAATCTAATGAATATATTATATCTCATCTATCGCTATGACCAGTGGGGCGTAGACCAGAATCATGTAGGCTGTAGAAACAACAAT
Source organism: Miscanthus lutarioriparius (assembly GCA_904845875.1). NCBI lineage: Eukaryota > Viridiplantae > Streptophyta > Magnoliopsida > Poales > Poaceae > Miscanthus > Miscanthus lutarioriparius. The sequence goes on along the minus strand of CAJGYO010000435.1, from coordinate 77,942 downwards.
AGACTCGATGACCCTAACTTATTACTAATATCAGTGGGACATGAGGCAGAATCATGCAGGCTGTAATACAATAATAAGATCATGGGGCTAACACATTTTTCAACCTATCGCTACTTCAATGGTCTCGTAACGTTAATTGTTCGTGAAAGCACTCGATATCGGCTAAAACAGCCGATTCAGGCATAGCGCACAGTTAAGATCATGCCCTCTCAGAAACAGATCTATCAAATAACGATCCTCACTCTATGGTGCTAACAGTGGGGTGTGAGGCAGAATCACACAAACCGTGATAACGGGCCATGGAACGGTTTTCGCTAGCCAATAGATCTACTCAAGATCAGACATGTCTTAACCGCACGCTATGCACGATTAAGATTGATATAAAACAACCGATAAAACATAACTCATCATTTAAAGTGTGGATTAGATCAAATTTAGATTAACAAACGATGGGTTAAACAAGATATAAGGCCGATCTAGATCAATCCCAATCGGGCGAAGTGATATTGCTGTAATTAAATAAATAATAGAAGCAATAAGCAATATCAGTAACTTAATGAATCTATCCGAAGGAACGCCACCCTTAGATAGAGCCGATAACTTAACCTTAGTCTAGTTCGAGCAGTAGAGGTCGTCCGGATCGATGCAACCTTACTTGAACTAGACAAGAGTCGATAACTAACTTATACTAGAGTCGCAGTGGAGGTCGACCGGATCGATGCAGCCGTACGAACAGAGGTATAAGCCATGACGGTACTTATAGACAAGCAGTGGAGGTCGACCAGATCGATGCAGTCGTACTTGCTGAAAAACTCGCCGAGATCTACTCTACTCCCACTCCTAAGGGGTGGCTAGAGCCAAAAAAATAAGTAACTTATATTTAATTGATTGTGTGTCATTTATAATAGCTGGGGTTTGATATTTATACCCGGGACCTACGCATGATTCCTATCTAAGCACGACTCGTCACAATCTTTGGCCCTACGAGAAAACATTCATAATTTAAGATAACTTAGACTCTAATCTTTCCCTTTTTGTAGAGTCCAACATGCTTTATCCTGGCGCCGATCGTAGCCTTTGTCGTTATCTGTTGGCGCCACCTGAAGAAAGTCGATTCTAGTGCTGCATTCGAATCAGCTGGTTCCGATCTGCACGCAATTGATTTCTTGATGGCATGATCTTGGGAGCTTTCGAGTCCCTATGACTCTTCTTCCAAATTTTTGTGTAAACACCTTCCATTAGGTATAGGTGAGTCACAGGCATGGGAGGATTACATTGTTCTTGCTCATAACTCTAGGTTTGCCAAGGTTTCTAGACAAACTACCACTAGAGATCTTGGTAAGCTGTTTACTGAACGCCATGATAAGCTTAATAATTTTGTGTTGTCTGCTGCTTTTTCTGTTGCTTTGACTTCAGACATTTGGTCTGGTAATACTAAGGACTATATTAGTGTTGTTGCTTACTATGTGAATGCTGATTGAGAGTTACAGAAAAGGGTTATTGGTCTTATGCTGATTGAGATTAAACATTCTGGTGAAAACATTGCTGAAAGAATTGTTGCTGTGGTTGAGGAGTATTGTCTAATTGATAAAATTTTCTCTGTCACTCTAGACAATGCTTCTTCTAATGCTAAGGCTATGAACACTTTGACATCTCTTTTTGCTTGTTACTTGGGTCCTGATCCTATAACACCCCTGGTGTTAGGCTTGCATAATTACACTTGCATTTCATGAACATGAGCATCATTCATCCATTCATTAGCTTATATCACATGAAACATGTGAAACATGACTATGAAACAAAAGTAACATTTCAATTGTTTTTCATTATTTCAGTACATTCAGTGCTTGATTCTTGTGTGACCAATGTGTGGTATGGCTAAATATATTTTTAAACAACTTAGCTATACATAGAAGGTCATTAGGAACAATGTACATGTTGATCATTTTGCCTAATTAAGTTTCAAGTCATGGTTTGACTAGTGTTGACCTCTAGAGCTCTTTGGTTTGACTGTTTAAAAAGTGTAACTTAGAGTCTATGCATGCCTGAGTAACCTAAAGCAAAGTTGTAGCAAATTTTATAAGGAACAAAAGTTATTTTATGACCAACTCATGAAAATGTGCACAGCATGCTCAAAAAGGTCTCACAAGTCAGTTTTGGGGGCAATTTGGTGACTTAGAATTTTTCTAAGTCTCGGGACTGATTTCCAGTTTCATGTATCAATGTTTGGAGCCCTGTATCTCCCTAACCAGGCGGAACCAGCTCAAGTTCCAATTGAGAAAGTTGTAGTCCTCACTTAGATCTCCAACTTTGTCAACTACGCCAGGAGCCAGATCAGCACGGTTTAGGAGTTATAGATCGACGAAAATGCGTTGTCAGTCGGCACCTTTGGTAACTGAATCGAAAATTTCAGCCGACAGTGACCGACCGGCCTCAGGCTGTCGTTGCCGCATGGCCGCCACACGCCTGGTTTGGCCTGACTACGCCGCGCGCTGGCCAGCTTGAAGTGGAGCACGCCCGGTGGCCCCTCAGCTCACCCGCACATGCTCTGCTTTCTCTTTCGCCTCCTCCGCTCACAGCAGCAGCAGCGCGCCGGCTCCTCCATCGACGCCGAGCAAGCGCCGTCGCCCAGCTCACTCGCCGCCACGAAAACACTGCCTCCAGTTAGCCCGCAGCTCCGCCGTCACCTCACCTAGCTCGTCCATCTCGCTGTTGAGCCGGAGAACCCAAGGTAGTGGCCACATTTGAGTTTCCGCCGCCGCCGCACCTCGTCGGAGTTGGAGCTCGCCGTGGCTAGCACAGCACAGCTCCTCTCTTCCTTCCCTAGCTCCCGCCTTGTCTTCTCCATCGCACGCTGATGCTCGGGTGAGGATGTCACCGTCCCCGCCGGCCCAGTTAGGCCGGAACGTGGCCGCGCGCCGCCGTGCGCCATGGCCGAGCCGCCGAGCTCCGTGGTCGGGGTGCTTAGGGGTCGGTAGGGAGTGAGGTTAGGGTACCAATCGACGCGGTTCGTCACGTAGATCACGTTGGTTCCGTCATCGTCGCCGGGGAAGTCACCGCCGACGAGCTATGCCATTTTCCGCGCCATCGCGAGCCGTCCCCTGTTTTTCTTGTGGCTGACGCGTGGGCCCAGCTGACATGTGGGTCCCGCTTGCCAGTGACCGTTGAGCAATAGGATAGTGCAAATATTCCAGGTTTTATGCTGTTTTGTGAATTTTGTAACTCCTAATGTGTAGATCCAAATGGAGTGATTCTAATTTTTTGTAGAATCACAGAGAAGTCTAGTATTTAAGAAAAATATGATATGAGCACATGATGTAGGAATTTTGGACGAATTAAATAGGAACTTGAAATGTGTTTTTAGATGCATGCAAACTTGTTTGAATTATATCTTGAGTTTCTTTGGTCCAAAAATTATGAAATTTTGTGGGTAAGCTAGTCTTGCTTAGTAGAAGCTCTAGTAAAAATTTGAGAGTCATTGCATGTGTGGTTTTTGAGTTATAGATTTTCCTTTCATCATTGATTGATACTTGTGTGAATTTTTGTAAATTATCTAGGAATCCTATGACTATGAAATTTTGTGGGGGGTATCCCAGTACCTTAAGGATGTTAGGGAAAATATAAAATCTGTTGCTTGGCACTTTTAACTAAGGTTTTCTATTTATGTCTTTTTAAGCAATTATGCCTTATCATTTTTGTGTAGGCTATTTTACTTATCCAAATGCCATGAAAATTTTATGGTAGTCTACGTAGAGTAGTACTAGGCTACTGTAATTTTCTTAGATTTTTATAAGTACCAGAAATATATGTTGCTGTTGTAGCCCTAGTTTAAAATAAAATAAAATAAAATAATCCTCTTTAATGCGAGTTTAGTTAATAATGTTCGCTTTGGTGTATCTTTGAAGCATCTTAGTTTGCTGTGGTGATTTGTCATGTTAGTATAGTGGTTGTCGTAGTAGATAGTAGTACATGTTCTTGGATGATGTTGACTACCTTGTAGAAGAGCTTTGCTACTACTATGTCTAATAAAGTTAAACATGTTCATCTATATTTCATGCATCATGATCATTACATGTCATCTCTCCGATGCACCTATGCATTAGCACTTATATATCTGCATCATACAGGATCGTAGGAGGAGTTACTAGTAGCAGTTCAAGAAGAGCAGACCGGGACAGATCCACAAGAAGTCCAGGCACAGAAGGTGCCAGAGGAAGAGGAGCAAGGAGAGGACTTGCCCAAGTGCGTGGATCATCAACCTAGTTTGTTCAAACGAGGCAAGCCCCGAAGCATTCTAAGTCTCCTACTTTATAAAAGCAATTCTTCCTATATATGAGTTTATATATTGTTGCATTAAGTTGTAGGAGTTGATTGAAACCGTTGATGCATTTATTACTATCCTTGCCTACCTTATTACCTTTTACCCTGTTAGGTCAGGATCGAATAACTGCTTAGCCTTGCTTAGACCGGTAGCGATCGGTGATTTCCGGTCACCTACTTTTATAGGTGGTTTCTGGAAGAAATTAGCTATGGAAAGAATGATATCTTAGAATTAACTATGTGTGATGAATAATTGGAGACCGGACGGAAAAAGTTGGAGGCAGCCAGACAAGGTTCTAGGGTGCAGTTAGTTTTCCGTCTGCGTCGATTAAGGACCGATCGTTGCTCGTCCCTCTTGTCATGTTGAACGCATGCCTCACATTTAGCTGGCCGAATAAAGTACATTTCGACCGCGAAGCTAGTGACACCTTTTCGAGCCGAGATAAACTCGGATGGGCAGACTAATGCTGAAGAGGGTATAACGGGGACGCAAAGAGTGAGCCCAAGGTGCGTCCTGGCAGTCAGGCGGTCCCTGGGTAGTGCGGTCCATGACTGTTATCCCATAGCTACTTAGAAAGTGTCATTGGTGATCTAAGCGACCCTAACGGGGGAAGCATGGTTTATGTGAGGAATAAATCACCAGCTGGTTAAAAATCAATTCGAATCGCCATCGCTCCTGGATAGTGAGCACTTGACTCGATCTACGGCATCGTAGTAATTATTATGGAACAATGATGGTTATCTGGATGGTATGGACATGCTAAAGCTAAATTGATAACTGGATGTTATTGGTTAATCAAGTGATTGCTATAGTACAGGTGCTTACCTAGATGAATAGGTTATAATAAAGATGATGCAAAGTACTTAAGATGATGTCTTCAAGATAGCTTATGCTTTTCGCAAACAAGTCAGCTAGCCCACTCAAGAAAGCCTTGCATAATCATTGGTGTCGCTTTATTTTGGTTTAAAATGGGTAAGTCTAGCTGAGTACCTTCTCGTACTCAGGGTGTTGTTCCCATTGTTGTTGCAGATGGTCAAATGTACTATGGCTATTGCATTAACTGCCTGTACCCAGCGATGGGTGACAACTAGGACCAAGGGCAATGGTCACTCCGTATCTCTCATCTGATGCTTTTGTTGGAGATGACTACCTACTGGCATTGTATCTGAACTAAAAGTGTGTGTGTGGCTTTAAAACTATTTGCTTCCGCTATTTCAGTTTGAACTTGGATTGTAATAACTTTATGTTTTAAACTCTGATGTACCCAACTGTGATTGCGAACTTTATGTAACGTGTGACGGTACTTGCTAAACTTGTACGATCTTGGTTTGTATGTCGATTGGTTTGAAATCCTTCGTGGTTTCACGGACTACCGGGTTATTGTGGCAGAACCTCCTAAATTATAGGGCCCACATGCACCTGTCACTGTCCAACGACCTTTGACATCTATGCATATGTTCCCGGTAACTTAAGAAGACTGTCGGGTGTCCTCGGTGAACCCAGAATCATCCACGATTTCCGAGCAGGATCACATTACAGAGTCATTACAGTATTACAACAGTTTATTCAAATAGATACATCAGAGTAAAAGTAGCGGAAGACTTACAATAACATAGTTTACCAATTATTTGTTTCAAACCATACAACTAAGTTCGATAATAAAACAAACCAAAGTAGTGGAGTGGCATTATAATATATTACAAAACACGCAACAAAAGATGCCCTGCCCAAGGGCCACACATTTAATTATCGTCATCGCACTGAACGACAGTCATGCAGCACTATCCAAAACAGATCTGCTCATGAGCCTCACCTGCAACATGGGTCAACGAACCCTGAGTACAAAAGTACTCAACAAGACTTAACCGAAATAAGGATTTAAAAGAACACAGGAATGCAGGCTCATGGGATTCAAGGTATGGCTTTAGCAATAATCAAGGTTCTTTTGCGTAAAAGCATTTTAACAAAATCCTTTATATCAACGTTTAAAACTTCATAAAGATCATATACAAAGCTGACACGATCCGTATTGAGATCATGAAACTTCGTAACCAACACCTTCTCAAACCATCCTCAAGTTCCAGTTATTAATACTACGATGATGAATAGTGAGTTGAGTCTCCATAACCGAGGAGCAACGACGATTCGAACCGATTATAACCCAGCTGGGAATTCCAGACCACACGACATATGCAGGTCCCCGACCTACATATACCAACCTACCCTCGGATCCTCTAAAACAAGAACGGGTCCGCGCCACCCGAGAATACAGTACTCCACCAATCCAGCCCATTGCCACGTGGGTACACACTATTCCCGCCATCTCTCCACTCCTAGTGCGCGAGTAGCCATTCTCATAATAGAATAACCAAGTTAAGGCTTACCGAAGTATGTGGTTAGTACTACAAAGTCTCACCTCATGCAATTCAACAACGGACGGACCTTAATCGACACAGGCGGAAAGAACCTGCTCACAAGACCTCCATGTCTTGTGGCTCACACACACCGAATCCGCCCGGTCTAGATTTATTACTCCACATTCCCATATCACATGTTAATATATTTAACCAAAGCTCCATTTAAAACTTGCAGATGACAGGTAATCACCCGACTTTCACCGTTCTAAGCATAGCTAAGCAAAACTGGCATATACGAATTTAAAACTGGTAATATGGTAAATATGGAATAACAAGATTGGTAAGGTACCAATTTGGTTTTCACTTGACTCCTAATCACTTAATGCGTAAAAAGAAGCAAAAGCGAAATCAATTTGTAAAATACAAGGTAGGGTTGTATGCATCCGGGGCTTGCCTTCGTTGACGGAAAAGTCCGGGTCCGGAGTCGCTCCACTGATATCAACACCATCCTCCACAGACGGATCAACCTCCTCAACTACTTGATTAACTACCACGTGATCACCTTCGTTCACTACACGTAGTAACAATGCCATGCTTAACATGATGCGGAATACGAAACATGATGCTCGATGATGGATGCAAAACTTAACAACTTGAATACAACTTTCCTTCGCGATACAGTTACAAGTTAAACCAACTAAACCATTTTCGCAACACTCACAACAATTGCCAAGGATCATTACCAACTAATGACCCAAGGACATCACTTAATCAAAAACTCAAACAAAACCTAAATCACTAAAGGTTACTATTTGCTTTTATGAATTAATTAATTAATTAATAATTATGAAATAAATCAACTTGTTCCAATTGACCTCAAAATTTTTGTATATGTTCATCACATGATAACTAAGTGACAAAACAATTTTCATCGCCGGGTCCCACTTGTCATCTTCAACCTCCGACGTTGACCACGGCAGCGATGGCTCTGACCGGCGATTCCTCGCCGACGGTGAGTCCAACAGCGACGACCAAGGTACTAAAATGATCACCAAGACTAGGCGCATCGATTGACATCCCTATCTGTACCGATTACGGCCCTATACTAGCTCGACAGCGGCCATGGCGAACGCGGTGGCACGGTAGCGCTACGCCGGCGATAGGAGCTCGGTAACGATGAAACAAACAACACAGGTAGAACCAGGAGCTCACCCCGAACACACTGGAGTTGCTGGCCGAGCCTGAGAAGCAACGGAGACATGGCTCGACGGTCACAGCGATCACGGTGGAGCAAATTCGACGACGGCGATGCTCCGGCGACTGCGGTGGAGGAAATGGTCAATCAACCGGGCACAAAGCACCATGGCATCAAGGCGAAGCTGAAGCAAGAGCCAGAAATAACAGAGGCTCATCGTAACGCGCTGGCCACGGCGACGCGCACACCACGGTGGTGCTGCCGGCCGCGAGGAAGAAAACAATGAACGGCGAGTTCACGGTGAAATCAAGCGACTAGAGCTAGCTGGCTGGGTGCGCAAGGAACTAGCGGAGCTGGGACATGCATCGCTGCGACGGCTCAGACGCTGGTTCGACGGCGAGGGCTCAACGGAGAATGGCGGTGGCGGCGGAAGAAAAATAGAGGAGAGGAAAGAACGACGACGACGGCGCCTCGGTCTAAATAACACGGCTCAGAAGCTCAAGGAAGCTACGCTGTGGCCTTCACCGCGCTAGCGCGACGCCAAAAACGGCCACGACCGCGCCTGGAAGCGAACCGAAGATCGTCGGCGATAAGTTGGCTTCCGCGGTTACTGTTCATCGAAATTACAGAATTGCCATCCGCCAAAATTCCCAAATTACTCTCAAATTTTCATAACAACTCAAAAATCTCCAAAAACAAAAGTTGTTCAAAATCAAAAGTTCTACAACTTTTCTTTTGAAACCATACCCAAATTCGGCCTACATTTTGAAATGAACTTTTGAATTTAAAGCGGGGATATTTAAGGAATTTCGCCTTTTTAAATAACTTCAAATTTTACTAAATAACTTGAAAAACTCCAAAAATAAACTTTGTACAACTCGACAAGCTCTACAACTTTGCTTTAAGACTCAACCCCAAAATGTGCTTTGATTTTGAAATGAATTTTCAGGGTCGAATCTAAATATTGAAAATCAAGGTTTTCGGAATTTCAAATCAATACAACGATTTCAAACTTGATTCAAACAATACCAAGCAATACTTATAACATAAATGTAAACTTGTTTTAGTGAATGCATAACAAAATTTACAACATGACCAATGCCTTGCAATGCATATGATGATATGTCTGGTTTTTTAATATTTAAACACCCGAGGTGTTACAATCCTTCCCCCTAAAAGAAATCTCGCCCCGAGATTCAAAGCCATAGGGTAAGTAATGAAAAAGGAAATGTGTCAATCCAAAAACATCCAATTCTCATCCATAAAACAACTGAGGTTCCTTTACAAAACACAATTTGTAACAACCGAGCTTAACTAACAGTACTCTATTCTATAATGACGCAAGAAACTCTGGAAACTTTTCTAACAAGTAATCTTCTGATTCCCAAGTAGCTTCCTCTTCTGAATGTTGATTCCATTGTATCTTGTAGAACTTTATTGTTCTCCTCCGAGTAACACGATCTTTCTAATCCAACACTCGGATATGATATTCTGAATAAGTCAGATCTGGTTCAAGTTCCACTCCTTCAACTTCAACATTCTGCTCAGGCACTTGGAGACACTTCTTCAACTGAGACACATGAAACACATCATGTACAGCTGATAAATGTTCTGATAATTTCAAGCGATATGCCACTTTTCCATATCTCTCCAAAATTTGAAATGGTCCAATATATCGAGGTGCCAACTTGCCTTTAACACCAAAACGGTTAACTCCCTTCATTGGTGATACTTTCAAATATACAAATTCTCCTTTGTTAAACACCAATGGTCTCCGTCGTCTATCCGCATAACTCTTTTGGCAGGACTGAGCTATTTTCAAATTACTCTGTATTTGCCTAACCTTGTCTTCGGTTTCTTTCACAAGGTCAACTCCAAAGAATCTTCTTTCTCTGGGATCCGACCAACTCAATGATGTTCTGCATCTACGACCATAGAGTGCTTCAAATGGAGCCATTCTAATGCTTTCCTGATAACTATTGTTATATGAGAACTCGGCCAAAGGTAAGCATTCGTCTCACTTGTTGGAATAATTAAGGACACAACACCTTAACATATCTTCAAGCACTTGATTGTCTCTTTCAGTCTATCCATCAGTCTGCGGATGATAAGCTGTACTATACATGAGCTTGGTATCCAATGAAGAATGCAATTGTTTCCAAAAACTGGAGACAAACTGTGTACCCCGATCGGACACTATGGTCTTTGGTATTTCATGGAGACTCATAATTCTTGCTAAATATATCTTGGCGTATTGGACAGTGGGATATATAGTCTTGACAGGAAGAAAATGTGCTGACTTAGTGAGTCGATCTACAATAACCCATATTGAGTCAAATCCCTTTGATGTCTTGGGTAGACCAACAATAAAGTCCATACTTATGTCCTCCCACTTCCAAGCTGGAATAGGTAATGGTTGTAGTTCTCCAGCAGACCTCAAATGTATAGCTTTCATTTTCTGACAAGTATTACACTTTGCTATATATCTCGCAATTTCTATCTTTATTTTTGTCCACCAAAACCTTTGTTTTAAGTCATGGTACATCTTGTTGCTTCCCGGATGGATAGATAACCTAGTAGCATGTGCTTCTTCAAGAATTGACTGCCGCAACTTAGGAACTTTTGGTATCACCAAATGATCCTTGAACCATAGCACACCTTCATTATCTATACTGAAACATTCCGCCTTTTCATTCCTGACTCTTTCCTTGATATAGGCTACACCCTTGTTTTCCTTCTGAGCAGCAATAACTTGATCTCGAATAGTGGCTTCAACAATTATGTTGGTCAAACTACCTTGTTGAATTACTTCTACATTTAACTTCTCCATCTCTTAACATAAAGTCAAACCCATTGTTCTTACTGTCAGGCAATTGCAATAACTTTTGCGACTGAGAGCATCTGTCACCACATTTGCTTTACCAGGGTGATAGTGTACTTCCAAGTCATAATCTTTAATCAACTCTAACCATCTTCTTTGTCGCATATTCAACTCTGACTGAGTCAAGATATATTTTAAGCTCTTGTGGTCTGTATAAATATGGCACATATTACCAAGTAGGTAATGCCACCAAATCTTCAGAGCATGGACCGCAGCTGCTAACTCCAGATCATGAGTCGGATAGTGTTCTTCATGTTGCTTAAGTTGCCTGAATGCATAAGCAATGACTCGGCCTTCTTGCATCAACACACATCCAATAAAAATACCGGAAGCATCACAATAAACATCAAACGGCTTCTCGATATCAGGTTGGGCTAATACTGGTGTAGTGGTCAACAGTCTCTTCAAAGTCTAGAAAGCCTCTTCACAATCAGATGACCAGGCAAACTTGACTTGGTTCTTCAGTAACTCAGTTATGGACTTTGATACTTTAGAGAAATCTAGAATAAACCGACGGTAATACCCCGCCAATCCCAGAAAACTCCGAACTTGATGAACTGTGGTTGGTGGTTTCCAATCAAGCACATCCTTCACTTTGCTTGGATCAACAGCAACTCATTCCTCTGACAAGATGTGTCCAAGAAATTGTACTTCCTTAAGCCAAAAATCACACTTGCTGAACTTGGCATATAGTTGATGTTCCCTCAAGCGAGTCAGAACAATTCTGAGATGTTTCGCATGTTCTTCCTTATTCTTGGAATATACTAGAATATCATCAATAAACACCACTACAAATTTGTCTAGCTCAGGCATGAATACTGAATTCATCAAATACATGAAATGAGCTGGAGCATTGGTCAAACCAAAAGACATTACCAAATATTCATATAATCTATATCTTGTGGTAAATGCCGTTTTGGGAATATCTTTATGCTTTATCTTGATTTGATGATATCCTGACCTCAAATCTATCTTAGAGAAAACCTTGGCTCCGACCAATTGATCAAAAAGCAAATCTATCCGAGGTAATGGATATTTATTCTTGATGGTCACTTCATTCAACGGACGATAATCAACACATAACCTCAGAGTCTCATGTTTCTTTTTCACAAAAATTGCCGGACACCCCCAAGGCGATGAACTAGGTTGTATAAACCCCTTCTCAATCAATTCTTGCAACTGAGTTTTCAACTCGACTAACTCCTTAGGTGGCATCCTATAAGCTCTCTGAGAAATCGGAGCTATTCCAGGTTGTAATTCTATGTTAAACTGGACATCCCTATCAGGTGGTAGACCGGGTAAATCTTCAGGATACACATCAGGAAATTCACATACTATCGGGATATCTCTAATCTCTTTGACGGCAGTTGCACAAACTCTGCCCACTGATCTTCTTAAGGTTGGAAGTTGGATGAGAAGTTGAGAAGTTCTATCTAGCAAACTCACCCTTATAGTTCTATTCAAAGCATCTATAACAGCCTTATGATGATACATCCAATTCATTCCTAAGATTACGTCTATATCCTGATCCTTAAGGATAATCATGGTAGTGGAAAAAATATGCCCACCCAGGTTTATGGGCACCTGGTATACCATTTCCTTAGTACACAGACGTCCCCCGGGCGACTGTACAAAGAAATTTTCCTTTGTTGTCCCAATTGAAATTTCATACTTCACCACAAATGTTCTATTGATGAATGAATGCGATGCGCCAGAATCAAAAAGTATAACTGCAGGATGATTGGCAACAGGAAACATACCCATCATCACTAGCTCTCCTTCAGGAATCTCCCCAGCTTGAATATAGAACACCCGTCCTGTCTTCCTTTCATCTTTATCTTTCTGAGCATTTTGATTGTTATTCTTGTTTTGTGCCTGAGCCTGTTGTCGATTTGCAGGGGTCTTCTGATAATTGGGATTAGACTGCCTTGGATACGGACATTCTCTCGAGAAATGACCAGGCTTGCCACAATTGAAATAGGGATACTTGTGACCCTGGGGTGTTGAAGCAGAAACCCCAGAAGCATTTGTCGGTTGTGGATTCTGATAAGTTGTAGCAGGACGGACATTTGATTGCTGATCGGCTTGAAACTACGGCGAATGATAAGGAGGACGATTATGATTAACTGGATGATAAATCACCCTCTGCCTCTTTGGATTTCCCCCATAAGATCCAGATGGCATACTCTTTTTTTTAGCTCCTTATGCTGCCGATACTTTGCCTCTGAAGCAATAGCAATATTCACTGCCTCATGATAAGTGACATTGGTACATGTTGTCATCATAGTCTGTAATTTGGTATTCAGACCCCTCATGAACCATTTCTTTTTCTTGGCATCCGTATTGACATGTTTAGGTGCATATTGTGACAGGTGATTGAATCTTCCCACATACTGCATCACGGTTTGGTCCCCTTGCCTCAAAGCAAGAAATTCATCCAGCTTCATAGCCATAACTCCCTCCGGGATATAATGGGCTCTGAAAGCAGTACGAAACTCCATCCAAGTTAACAGAACACCTACGGGTTGTATGGCCATAAGATTTGCATACCAAGCACCGGCTGCACCTCTAAGTTGCTGAGCAGCAAAGACTGGTTTCTAAAACTCTGTGCATGGTATAGGATCAAACTTCTACTCCATGGTCCTAAGCCAATCGTCAGCCTCCAATGGTTCATCTGCCTTAGTGAACACTGGGGGTTTTGTATCTGTGAAGTCCACATATGTAGCCTCCTGCCTATTATGATGGCGACCACGGTTTCCATGCATCTAATTCTGATTACTTTAAGCCATCTCATGAAGCAAACGCGAATTTTCAACCGTCACATTGACAAGTGCGGCTATAGCATCCGCTAGATTTGTTGGAACTGGTGGCGGATCTGGAATATCGTTCTCATTTTGTGAAGTACCAGGAATATATGAACCCCGCGTACGACGCATCTGTTCACAACAAACCAAACTTTACTTCACAAGCCTTTATTGATTGATAAAAGAGCGGACCGCAACTCATTACACTAGTTTCACTTATTTAAACACAAAATCACATTTAAACAAGACTACTTAACTGAAACTAGAACTAACTATTTCACAACTCTACTCCTTTTTGCGATTACATCAAACTTCAGGCTCGGTATCCATTCCAGAAATATTACCGCCTTCATTGTCACTTTCATCGATCATTACTAATTCTTCGGGATCTTCTTCTTCTTCTTCTTCCGATTTACTACCATCGGCAAGGATAACACCGGGATCCATTTCATCAGCTTGGGGTTCATGATTTGGATCTAGGAGATTGCTTAGCCTATGAACTTCCTCATGCAGATAGGTATTATGCTCCTCTAAGTCTTCTACATAAAATTCTAACTCATGAGTTCTAGCTCTAGCTACATTTTCCCTATGCCAAGCCTCATTTCTTCCTTCCACCGTACGAACTAACATACGTTCGCAGTTTCTGTGAGCGGTGGTGAGACCTCTTAGTTGCTCCTATAATCTGCCCACCTGAATGGCGTCCATAGCCCTATTTCTAGTAGCTTGGGCTAACTCTGCAGAAATCCTCTGTATCTCAGCCTTAGGATCAGGCCTAGAGCTGCTACTGCTAGCACCATCATTCCTAGGGGCTAGTTGGTGCCGAGGAACTCCTTTTGGTCCAGTGGACTTACGGGGTGTCTTCTTGGTACGAGCCATACTGTACAAGCAGTATTAATCCAAGTAAAACAATCTGACAATAGTCTCAAGAGCAGTAAGGATGGACTACACACTCAACCCATACACACTACTCACCCCAGACTCAGAGACGAAGGAAGTAACAAGTAACTTAATTATGATGCATGAATCGTTCTGACGAACAAAACCACCAAAGCTTAAAACAAGAATAAACAACATTTGTTTTTATATAGGGCATAATAAGATTACTACTCCACCACACAAAACATTTTTAATCAAATAAGGAATGGTGAGAAAGAAATAAGACAAGTCAGAAGCAATTTGGACCAAATTAATCAAGTTAAATTTAGTCATCCCAAATCATTTTGAAGTTTTCGTAAACCAATACCACAAAAACTTTGTAACGATCGCTCTGGTACCATTCTGTGGCAGAACCTCCTAAATTATAGGGCCCACATGCACCTGTCACTGTCCAACGACCTTTGACATCTATGCATATGTTCCCGGTAACTTAAGAAGACTGTCGGGTGTCCTCGGGGAACCCCGAATCATCCACGATTTCCGAGCAGGATCACATTACAGAGTCATTACAGTATTACAACAGTTTATTCAAAAAGATACATCAGAGTAAAAGTAGCGGAAGACTTACAATAACATAGTTTACAAACCATTTGTTTCAAACCATACAACTAAGTTCGATAATAAAACAAACCAAAGTAGTGGAGTGGCATTATAATATATTACAAAACACGCAACAAAAGCTGCCCTGCCCAAGGGCCACACATTTAATTATCGTCATCGCACTGAACGACAGTCATGCAGCATGATCCAAAACAGATCTGCTCATGAGCCTCACCTGCAACAAGGGTCAACGAACCCTGAGTACAAAAGTACTCAACAAGACTTAACCGAAATAAGGATTTAAAAGAACACAGGAATGCAGGCTCATGGGATTCAAGGTATGGCTTTAGCAATAATCAAGGTTCTTTTGCGTAAAAGCATTTTAACAAAATCCTTTATATCAATGTTTAAAACTTCATAAAGATCATATACAAAGCTGACACGATCCGTATTGAGATCATGAAACTTCGTAACCAACACCTTCTCAAACCATCCTCAAATTCCAGTTATTAATACTACGATGATGAAGAGTGAGTTGAGTCTCCATAATCGAGGAGCAACGACGATTCGAACCGATTATAACCCAGCTGGGAATTCCAGACCACACGATATATGCAGGTCCCTGACCTACATATACCAACCTACCCTCGGATCCTCTAAAACAAGAACAGGTCCGCGCCACCCGAGAATACAGTACTCCACCAATCTAGCCCATTACCACGTGGGTACACACTATTCCTACCATCTCTCCACTCCCAGTGCGCGAGTAGCCATTCTCATAATAGAATAACCAAGTTAAGGCTTACCGAAGTATGTGGTTAGTACTACAAAGTCTCACCTCATGCAATTCAACAACGGGCGGACCTTAATCGACACAGGCGGAAAGAACCTGCTCACAAGACCTCCATGTCTTGTGGCTCACACACACCGAATCCACCCGGTCTAGATTTATTACTCCACATTCCCATATCACATGTTAATATATTTAACCAAAGCTCCATTTAAAACTTGCAAATGACAGGTAATCACCCGACTTTCACCGTTCTAAGCATAGCTAAGCAAAACTGGCATATATGAATTTAAAACTGGTAATATGGTAAATATGGAATAACAAGATTGGTAAGGTACCAATTTGGTTTTCACTTGACTCCTAATCACTTAATGCAGTAAAAAGAAGCAAAAGCGAAATCAATTTATAAAATACAAGGTAGGGTTGTATGCATCCGAGGCTTGCCTTCGTTGACGGAAAAGTCCGGGTCCGGAGTCGCTCCACCGATATCAACACCAACCTCCACAGATGGATCAACCTCCTCAACTACTTGATTAACTACCATGTGTTCACCTTTGTTCACTACACGTAGTAACAATGCCATGCTTAACATGATGCGGAATACGAAACATGATGCTCGATGATGGATGCAAAACTTAACAACTTGAATACAACTTTCCTTCGCGGTACAGTTACAAGTTAAACCAACTAAACCATTTTCGCAACACTCACAACAATTACAAAGGATCATTACCAACTAATGACCCAAGGACATCACTTAATCAAAAACTCAAACAAAACCTAAATCACTAAAGGTCACTATTTGCTTTTATGAATTAATTAATTAATTAATAATTATGAAATAAATCAACTTGTTCCAATTGACCTCAAAATTTTTGTATATGTTCATCACATAATAACTAAGTGACAAAACAACTGTCATAATTTTTGGATACATAAATAAGTCTAGAAAAATCCTGGAAACTCATTTATTAATTAATTGAGCAATTTTTATCACATTCAAAAAGTACTGAAAATCAATATTTCATATTTTTCTAAAATAATACACATCACAGAGAAGTCACATAAAAATTTTCATAATTTTTGGAGCTCTAAATAAATCTACACAAAAATAACAAAAACAGACACTATTCATTTAAATCTGAAAAACAGAAAATTCATTTTGAACGCTGAGTCACTGACAACCGGGTCCCACTTGTCATCTTCAACCTCCGACGTTGACCACGGCAGCGACGGCTTTGACCGGCGATTCCTCGCCGACGGTGAGTCCAACGGCGACGACCAAGGTACTAAAATGATCACCAAGACTAGGCGCATCGATTGACATCCCTATCTGTACCAATTACGGCCCTATACTAGCTCGACAGCGGCCATGGCGAACGCGGTGGCACGGCAGCGCTACGTCGGCGATAGGAGCTCGGTAACGATGAAACAAACAACACGGGTAGAACCAGGAGCTCACCCCGAACACACTGGAGTTGCTGGCCGAGCCTGAGAAGCAACGGAGACACACAGGCGAAGCTGAAGCAAGAGCCAAAAATAGCAGAGGCTCACCGTAACGCGTTGGCCACGGCGACGCGCACACCATGGTGGTGCTGCCAGCCGCGAGGAAGAAAACGATGAACGGCGAGTTCACGGCGAAATCAAGCGACTAGAGCTACCTGGCTGGGTGCGCAAGGAACTAGCGGAGCTGGGACACGCAATGCTGCGACGGCTCAGACGCTGGTTCGACGGCGAGGGCTCAACGGAGAATGGCGGTGGCGGCGGAAGAAAAACAGAGGAGAGGAAAGAACGACGACGACGGCGCCTCGGTCCAAATAACACGGCTCAGAAGCTCAAGGAAGCTGCGCAGTGGCCTTCACCGCACCAGCGCGACGCCAAAAACGGCCACGACCGCGCCTGGAAGCGAACCGAAGATCGCCGGCGATAAGTTGGCTTCCGCGGTTACTGTTCATCGAAATTACAGAATTGCCATCCGCCAAAATTCCCAAATTACTCTCAAATTTTCATAACAACTCAAAAATCTCCAAAAACAAAAGTTGTTCAAAATCAAAAGTTCTACAACTTTGCTTTTGAAACCATACCCAAATTCGGCCTACATTTTGAAATGAACTTTTGAATTTAAAGCGGGGATATTTAAGGAATTTCGCCTTTTTAAATAACTTCAAATTTTACTAAATAACTTGAAAAACTCCAAAAATAAACTTTGTACAACTCGACAAGCTCTACAACTTTGCTTAGACTCAACCCCAAAATGTGCTTCGATTTTGAAATGGATTTTCAGGGTCGGATTTAAATATTGAAAATCAGGGTTTTCGGAATTTCAAATCAATACAACGATTTCAAACTTGATTCAAACAATACCAAGCAAGACTTATAACATAAATGTAAACTTGTTTTAGTGAATGCATAACAAAATTTGCAACATGACCAATGCCTTGCAATGCATATGATGATATGTCCGGTTTTTTAATATTTAAACACCCGAGGTGTTACAGTTATACGGGCTTAAGTTTGCTAAATTATCTGCTTCGGCGGAAGATTTTCTTACTTAATCTCGTATAATTGGTCGGTTCTGTTACAGCTGGCATCAGAGCAAGGTTTAGCAGGTTGCTATTCATGCGTGTATTTAAAACAAAAGGGTTTTGTGTTACCAAACTAATTACGAACTTGTAGCATATATGTGTTTCAACCTCTAATTTAAAACTTAATGGTGTGCCAGTGGTCATATCCTTTATGCCCTGTTAAGGACTCTAGATGGCTTATTTAAGTACTAACTTGGGGGTCTTTGCATCATATTTCTATTTCGTCGCTCATACGGCGTGCTATTGTATGAGTGCCATTTACTTGAGTGGTAATGTATGGGTCCATTGCCTCTACGTCTCGGTAAGTGAGAGTTGTGAGAGCATGATCAGATACACCGCCGATCTAGGGAAGTGCTTGTATGATGCCGGATTATTTACATGCCATACGCGTGTTTGTATGAAGGTATCCAATGTGTGGGGAATTCCATCCTATGGTGACGATGCCGTCGATAGGACGATGGTTCGGGTAGTTGCTACCGTTGTACGTGTATCTGGGAATACGTGTAGAACGAGTAGATTACTTTACTGCTTTCATGCATAATTTTCATAATGTCAGGGTTTGGGCTGAAGTGGATCTTTTGCAGGTACATAACAGCGCTATCGTGTAGTACGTATTAGCTACGTTTATGAGAGACCGTTGTATGCCACCGTCTATGCCGCTAGCAATTGTTATCTTTCCTAAGTTTGTGAGAACGTACGAAACGTGCATGCATCATGTTGTTACATATCATTCATGGCATTATTCCTCCCCTTATAAGTTGATTATCTCATTTTGATAAAAATGACAACTTAACCTTGTTCTCACGTGGGTAATAAAACAACAATTTGCTACAGATGGCCCGCACGAAGCAGACTGCCCGTAAGTCCACCGAAGGAAGAGCACCTCGACGTCAGTTGGCCCTGAGGGAGCACCGCACCACGGACACCTTCTTGAGCGAGTTTGGCATGCCGACCTTGCTTTGGAGAGTGCTCCATGATGTGGGGTACCCAGAGGGTCAAGAGCCGATGTACTCTTGGAATGAGAGCTAGTTAGCAGAGGATGGACTTACAGTGGTAGAGATCACCGTTCCTGCTCTTGGTGATGCTCCAGAGTGGGATGGTTGGCACTTGGAGTTTGAGGGTCGCACTCCTGTTGAGGGTGCAGAGAGAGCAGCTTTTCGCGTCATCAGGGACATCATGAACAGATTTCCCAGTGAGCTTGCAGCAGCTCTAGCTGGCACCTTTCCTAGGGATGATCCTCGTGATGCTATTTGGGTTCAGCCTCAGGGAAGTGCTTTGGTCAGAGGTCCAGCTGAGGGATAGGCCAGCGACAACCATGCTATGAGTGCTATGTTTGCCGCTATGAGAGCGTATCAGGGTCTTGAGTGTACCTACTAGACTTTGGCTGGCTTGTGTGGTGAGGATAAGCTCAAGGTAAGAAAGCAGAAGAAGAAGCAGGCACGTGCTATAGCTAGTTTGCAGGAGCAGTTGGCTGATATGAGCTTACAGCGGGATCAGGCGGTAGAGAGAGGTAATAGAGCTATGCAGCGGGTGCATACGTTGACTCAGGCCAACAATAATGCAGACCGCATGATTGGACAGTTGGTTCAGGAAAGGAACGAAGCCTGGAACGAAAGGGACCTTCTGCTGCAGAGGGTCGATGAGCTAGAGGAGTACAACATCAACCTGCACGAGGAGTTTCACGCGCTCTACAATGGGGTTGGCCCATATGCTCTTCTAGACGCCACTGGCATGGACATCGACGACGAGGACGAGCCTGTAGTTTCACCTGGGGGCGAGGGTGACATCTCCGACCTCGACGACGGCCCCGAGGAGTAGGCTAGTTGCCTTGCTCTAGTGTTTAGGTCATGTCGTGATGACCTTTCTTTTGTTGGCATGTAACCTAATGGAGCTTGTTTCAAACTTATGAGACTTGGCATGTGATTGGAACTTGGCTAGTAATGCGATATCTGAACGCATAAAAGTCCAGTGTATGTATGCTGGTAATTTGGTTGTAATGGACGCGATGTGTGCGCTTAAGTAATCTAATTAGTGATGTTGTGTTAATTGGAATGAATTATTGTGCCCCTGTTTTATTGTATGAATTTATTCTCTCCAGTGAATTCAATACGGCATAATTTTTCATTCACTTACGATCTCTATAACATCGCCTAATAATTACTGTTGCTGAAATATGTAGATGCCGAACACTCGTCGTACCATGTATGGTGCTGCTGAGGCAGGTGGCAGTGCAGCTGGGAATGAGAACCATCAACCGCCACCACCTCCTCCTCCACCGTACACCGCAGAACAGTTCTTCGCACAGTTCCTTGGAAGTCAACGCAACATGGAGGGCATGCAGCAGAATATGGAAGCTGCATTGCGCCATATTACTGACAACACCTGCCGTGGGTTGAACCTAGGTGGACATGAAGCGAATCAACATAACAGTTTTAAGGACTTTATGGACACCAGACCACCAATTTTCAAAGAAGCTGCAGAGCCATTGGATGCATAAGAGTGGATAAACACCATGGAAGATAAGTTTCGTGTTCTCAGGATGATAGAAGTATTGAAAACTGAGTATGCAGCTCATCAGCTGTAAGGCCCTGCAGGAATGTGGTGGAAGCACCACCGCACCACTTTTTCACCTAATGCCCACATTACTTGGAGGGAATTCACTGAGGCTTTTCGTGGAGTTTACATTCCACCTGGTTTGACAGAAATGAAGTTTGGAGAATTTCTAGCACTGAATCAAGGCACCAAGACTGTGACCCAGTATCTACATGCATTCAATAATCTAAGTCGCTATGCCTCTGACATGGTGAATACCGATGCTAAAAAGATTGCTAGTTTCAAGAGAGGTTTGAATCCCAAGATGATGAAGCACGTGGATACCAACATGAGAACTGGTTTCAATGACTTTGTTAGTGACTGCTTAAAGCAAGAAGAGAACAACAATGTATACGCTACATCCAAGACTCGCAAGAGGGCTTTTGAGTCAGGTCCGTCCTAGCCAAGGGCCCCGATGGCAAACCGTTTTGCGTATCGTTCGCCTACCCCTAGTGCAAGGTTCAGGCCACCCCAACGGAGGAATCAGAATGCCCAGCAACCTCAGAGGAATCAGAAGCCATTTAAGATGGCGGTGCCACAAGCCAAGACCGGACAAGGCAGTTCATCTGGAGCTGCTACTCAAGTAAGAGGGCCGTGTTTCAACTGCAATCAATCTGGGCACTTTGCGAAGTTTTGCCCATATCCCAAGAAGCAGTAGAACCAGTACCAAGCTCGTGTGCACCACACCACCATTGATGACATCTCGGAGGGAGAGCCAGTGACAGCCGGTATGTTTTCTATCAACAATCATCCTGCAGTCGTTTTGTTTGATTCTAGATCATCTCATTCATTCATAAGTCAAGCATTTGCAAGAAAGTATAAGCAAAAGATAGTTGAATTGGAATGTGCTTATCGGATCAGTTCAGCTAGGGCTGATCTGTTAACTAATCAGATAATCCAGGGGGTAACCCTGAGTATAGCAGACAGGCGGTATATGCTTAACTTGATAGTTATGCCAGGACTAGTTCTAGATGTGATTATAGGAATGAACTGGATGAATAAGATGAGAGTAGTAATTGACGTTGGAGGAAGAAGCATTGCTCTCAAGGAACCTGTTGGAGAAGGTACATTTCAAGTAACCTTACCTCGGAGAATAGATATGGCCAGTACAACTTGTGCAGTCCAAACTACTCTGGTCTTCCACCGGACCGAGATGTTGAGTTTGCCATTGAGTTAATCCTGGGAACACCACCGATCTCAAGAAGGCCTTATCGGATGCCTCCAAATGAATTAGCCGAGTTGAAGAAACAACTCCAGGACCTGTTGACTAAGCATTTAATTCGGCCAAGTTCATCGAAATGGGGATGTCCCACATTGTTCATGAAGAAGAAGAAGGATAACTCCTTACGGATGTGCGTGGACTACCGGCCACTAAATGTAGTGACAATTAAAAACAAGTATCCTCTACCTCAGATTGATATCTTGTTTGATCAATTGTCAAAAGCCAAGGTGTTCTCCAAGATAGATTTGAGATCAGGGTACCATCAGATCAAAATTAGACCACAAGATATACCCAAAACCGCGTTCTCCACCAGATATGGTTTGTACGAGTATCTTGTCATGTCCTTTGGTTTGACAAATGCTCCTGCATACTTTATGTATCTGATGAATTCAATCTTTATGCCGGAGTTGGATAAGTTCGTGATTGTGTTCATTGATGACATTCTAGTATACTCAGAGAACGAACAGGATCATGAAGAGCACCTAAGAATTGTCTTAACTAGACTCAGAGATCACCAGCTGTATGCTAAGTTTAGTAAATGTGAGTTCTGGCTGAAGACAGTTCCTTTTCTTGGTCATGTGTTATCTGAGAATGGAATCTCAGTGGATCCTAGTAAGGTACAAGAGGTTATGGACTGGAAGGCACCAAGCATAGTTCATGAGGTTCGGAGTTTTCTTGGATTAGTCGGTTACTATCGCCGTTTTATCCCGGACTTCTCAAAGATTGCCAAGTCGATGACAAGTTTGCTACAAAAGGATCATAAGTTCGTTTGGACAGAGGAGTGTGAGGCAGCTTTCTGCACCTTGCGGAAATTGCTAACCACTGCTCCTATCCTGGCACAACCGGATATAGAGAAGCCATTTGATGTGTTTTGCGATGCATCAAAGAATGGTTTAGGATGTGTCCTGATGCAAGATGGAAGAGTTATTGCTTATGCCTCACGTCAGTTGAGGAAGCATGAGGTTAACTATCCTACGCATGATTTAGAGCTTGCGGCTGTTGTGCATGCTCTAAAGATTTGGAGACACTACTTGCTTGGGAATGTGTGCAATATCTTTACAGATCATAAGAGTCTCAAGTACATATTTACTCAGTCCGAGTTGAATATGCGACAGAGAAGATGGTTAGAGCTGATAAAGGATTATAATCTGAATGTGCACTGTCATCTGGGAAAGACAAATGTAGTAGCAGATGCCTTAAGTAGGAAGTCACATTCTCTTGCTGTGCAACCATTGTTTGAGGATGGGTTCAATTTGTTGCATCCTGCTGTGTTGCATAATATCCAGGTTAGCTGTACCTTGGAGAGCAAGATCATTGAGGGTCAGAAAATAGATAAGGGAATATTTCATATCAAGGAGAAAATGAAGAAAGAACCGACTAAGCACTTTAGAGTGGATGAACAAGGAGTGTTATGGTTTAAGGACCATCTGGTTGTACCTAAAGATCAAGAGCTCAAGAACAAATTGATGGATGAAGCTCATCACTCTAAGTTGTCTATCCATCCTGGAAGTAGAAAATGTACCAAGAATTTAGACCTCGTTATTGGTGGACGAAAATGAAGAAGGAGATTACAGCTTATGTTGCTCGTTGCGACATGTGTTGTAGAGTGAAAGCTCTTCACATGAGACCCGTAGGAATGTTGCAACCCTTGTCAATACCAGATTAGAAATGGGATGATATAAGTATGGATTTTATCACCGGTTTTCCCACCACACCAAAGGGGAATGATTCGATTTGGGTAATTGTAGTTCGCCTTACCAAATTAGCTCACTTTTTACCAGTCAAAACAACATTTCGACCACCTCAGTATGCTGAGAAGTACATTGCAGAGATTGTCCGCTTACATGGTATACCAAAGACTATCGTGTCTGACCATGGGTCACAATTTACCGCTCATTTTTGGGAGCATCTTCATAAAGGGTTGGGTACTAGCTTGATTCAGAGTACAGCTTACCACCCACAGACAGATGGGCAGACAGAGCGAGTTAATGCTGTTCTAGAAGATATGCTTAGAGCTTGTGTGTTATCGTCTAAGGGTCCATGGGAATCATGGTTACCTTTGGCAGAGTTCGCTTACAACAACAGTTACCAAGAAAGTATCAAGATGGCTCCATTTCAAGCTTTATATGGTAGAAAATATAGGACACCATTGAATTGGGTCGAGCCTGGAGAAAGAAGGTTTTACGAAGTCGATTTTGTTGACGAGGCTGAGAAAAAGGTCCATATCCAACAAAACATGAAAGCGGCATAGTCACGCCAGAAGAGCTATGCCGATAAGAGAAGGAGACCGCTTGAGTTTGAGGTAGGTGACTACGTTTATCTAAAGGTTACTCCAATGAAGAAAGTACAAAGGTTTGGAGTAAAGAGAAAACTTGCTCCTAGATTTGTAGGACCGTACGAGATCATAGAGAAGAAGGGTCCCGTGGCTTATAAGTTACAGTTACCAGAAGCAATGGGTTCGATCTTCCCAGTCTTCCATGTATCACAATTGAAGAAGTGCTTGCGTATTCTAGAAGAGAGAATAGAACCTCAGAGCATTCAGCTCAAATCAGACTTGGAATACCATGAGCAACCAGTTCGAGTTTTGGACACTAAGGACCGAGTCACTCAGAATAAAGTGGTGAGAACCTATAAGATACAGTGGAGTCATCACGATGATGGTGATGCGACGTGGGAAACAGGGGAATATCTATAAAACGCTTATAAGGATTTTTATAACAAATGGTTCGTAACTCTAAATCTCGGGACGAGATTCTTATAAGGGGGGAGGGCTGTAGCACCCCTGGTGTTAGGCTTGCATAATTGCACTTGCATTTCATAAACATGAGCATCATTCATCCATTCATTAGCTTATATCACATGAAACATGTGAAACATGACTATGAAACAAAAGTAACATTTCAATTGTTTTTCATTATTTCAGTACATTCAGTGCTTGATTCTTGTGTGACCAATGTGTGGTATGGCTAAACATATTTTTAAACAACTTAGCTATACTTAGAAGGTCATTAGGAACAATGTTCATGTTGATCATTTTGCCTAATTAAGTTTCAAGTCATGGTTTGGCTAGTGTTGACCTCTAGAGCACTTTGGTTTGACTGTTTAAAAAGTGCAACTTAGATTCTATGCGTGCCTGAGCAACCTAAAGCAAAGTTGTAGCAAATTTTATAAGGAACAAAAGTTATTTTATGACTAACTCATGAAAATGTGCACAGCATGCTTAAAAAGGTCTCACAAGTCAGTTTTGGGGGCAATTTGGTGACTTAGAATTTTTCTAAGTCTCGGGACTGATTTCCAGTTTCATGTACCGATGTTTGGAGCCCTGTATCTCCCTAACCAGGCCGAACCAGCTCAAGTTCCAATTGAGAAAGTTGTAGTCCTCACTTAGATCTCCAACTTTGTCAACTACGCCAGGAGCCAGATCAGCACGGTTTAGGAGTTATAGATCGACGAAAATGCGTTGTCAGTCAGCACCTTTGGTAACTGAATCGAAAATTTTAGCCGGCAATGGCCGACCGGCCTTAGGCCATCGTTGCCGCGTGGCCGCCACGCGCCTGGTTTGGCCTGACTACGCCGCGCGCTAGCCAGCTTGAAGTGGAGCACGCCCGGCGGCCCCTCAGCTCACCCGCACACGCTCTGCTTTCTCCTTCGCCTCCTCTGCTCACAGCAGCAGCAGCGCGCCGGCTCCTCCATCGACGCAGAGCAAGCGCTGTCGCCCAGCTCACTCATCGCCGTGAAAACGCTGCCTCCAGTTAGCCCGCAGCTCCGCCGTCACCTCACCTAGCTCGTCCATCTCGTCGTTGAGCCGGAGAACCCAAGGTAGTGGCCATATTTGAGTTTCCGCCACCGCCGCACCTCGTCGGAGTTGGAGCTCGCCGTGGCTAGCATAGCACAGCTCCTCTCTTCCTTCCCTAGCTCCCGCCTTGTCTTCTCCGTCGCACGCTGATGCTCGGGTGAAGATGTCACCGTCCCCGTCGGCCCAGTCAGGCCGGAACACGGCCGCGCGCCGCCGTGCGCCATGGCCGAGCCGCCGAGCTCCGTGGCCGGGGTGCTTAGGGGTCGGTAGGGAGTGAGGTTAGGGTACCAATCGACGCGGTTCGTCACGTAGATCACGTTGGTTCTGTCATCGTCGCCGGGGAAGTCACCGCCGACGAGCTATGCCGTTTTCCGCGCCATCGCGAGCCGTCCCCTGTTTTTCTTGTTGCTGACGCGTGGGCCCAGCTGACGTGTGGGTCCCGCTTGCCAGTGACCGTTGAGCAATAGGATAGTGCAAATATTCCTGTTTTGATGCTGTTTTGTGAATTTTGTAACTCCTAATGTGCAGATCCAAATGGAGTGATTCTAATTTTTTATAGAATCACAGAAAAGTCTAGTATTTAAGAAAAATATGATATGAGCACATGATGTAGGAATTTTGGACGAATTAAATAGGAACTTAAAATGTGTTTTTAGATGCATGCAAACTTGTTTGAATTATATCTTGAGTTTCTGTGGTCCAAAAATTATGAAATTTTGTGGGTAAGCTAGTCTTGCTTAGTAGAAGCTCTGGTAAAAATTTGAGAGTCATTGCATGTGTGGTTTTGAGTTATAGATTTTCCTTTCATCATTGATTGATACTTGTGTGAATTTTTGTAAATTATCTAGGAATCCTATGACCATGAAATTTTGTGGGGGGTATCCCAGTACCTTAAGGATGTTAGGAAAAATATGAAATCTGTTGCTTGGCACTTCTAACTAAGGTTTTCTATTTATGCCTTTTTAAGCAATTATGCCTTGTCATTTTTGTGTAGGCTATTTTACTTATCCAAATGCCATGAAAATTTTATGGTAGTCTACTTAGAGTAGTACTAGGCTATTGTAATTTTCTTAGATTTTTATAAGCACCAGAAATATATGTTGCTATTGTAGCCCTAGTTTAAAATAAAATAAAATACTCCTCTTTAATGCGAGTTTAGTTAATAATGTTCGCTTTGGTGTATCTTTGAAGCATATAAGTTTGCTGTGGTGATTTGTCATGTTAGTACAGTGGTTGTCGTAGTAGATAGTAGTACATGTTCTTGGATGATGTTGACTACCTTGTAGAAGAGCTTTGCTACTACTATGTCCAATAAAGTTAAACATGTTCATCTACATTTCATGCATCATGATTATTACATGTCATCTCTTAGATGCACCTATGCATTAGCACTTATACATCTGTATCATACAGGATCGCAGGAGGAGTTTCTAGTAGCAGTTCATGAAGAGCAGACCGGGACAGATCCATAAGAAGTCCAGGCACAGGAGGTGCCAGAGGAAGAGGAGCAAGGAGAGGACTTGCCCGAGTGCGTGGATCATCAACCTAGTTTGTTCGAACGAGGCAAGCCCTGGAGCATTCTAAGTCTCCTACTTTATAAAAGCAATTCTTCCTATATATGAGTTTATATATTGTTGCATTAAGTTGTAAGAGTTGATTGAAACTGTTGATGCATTTATTACTATCCTTGCCTACCTTATTACCTTTTACCCTGTTAGGTCAGGATCGAATAACTGCTTAGCCTTGCTTAGACCGGTAACGATCGGTGATTTCCGGTCACCTACTTTTATAGGTGGTTACTGGAAGAAATTAGCTATGGAAAGAATGATATCCTAGAATTAACCATGTGTGATGAATAATTGGAGACCGGACGGAAAAAGTTGGAGGCAGCCAGACAAGGGTCTAGGGTGTAGTTAGTTTTTCGTCTACGTCGATTAAGGACCGATCGTTGCTCGTCCCTCTTGTCATGTTGAACGCATGCCTCACATTTAGCTGGCCGAATAAAGTACATTTCGACCGCGAAGCTAGTGACACCTTTTCGAGCCGAGATAAACTCGGATGCACAGACGGGTGCTGAAGAGGGTATAACGGGGATGCAAAGAGTGAGCCCAAGGTGCGTCCTGGCAGTCGGGCGGTCCCTAGGTAGTGCGGTCCATGACTGTTATCCCGTGGCTACTTGAAAAGTGTCATTGATGATCTAAGCGACCCTGACGGGGGAAGCATGGTTTGTGTGAGGAATAAATCACCAGCTGGTTAAAAATCGATTCGAATTGTCATCGCTCCTGGATAGTGAGCACTTGACTCGAGCTACGGCATCGTAGTAATTATTATAGAACAATGATGGTTATCTGGATGGTATGGACATGCTAAAGCTAAATTGGTAACTGGATATTATTGGTTAATCAAGTGATTGCTATAGTACAGGTGCTTACCTAGATGAATAGGTTATAATAAAGATGGTGCAAAGTACTTAAGATGATGTCTTCAACATAGCTTATGCTTTTCGCAAACAAGTCCGCTAGCCCACTCAAGAAAGCCTTGCATAATCCTTGGTGTCGCTTTATTTTGGTTTAAAATGGGTAAGTCTAGCTGAGTACCTTCTCGTACTCAGGGCGTTGTTCCCATTGTTGTTGCAGATGGTCAAATGTACTACGGCTATTGCATTAACTGCCTATACCCGGCGATGGGTGACAACTAGGACCAAGGGCAATGGTCACTCCGTATCTCTCATCTGATGCTTTTGTTGGAGATGACTACCTACTGGCATTGTATCTGAACTAAAAGTGTGTGTGTGTGGCTTTAAAACTATTTGCTTCCGCTATTTCAATTTGAACTTGGATTGTAATAACTTTATGTTTTAAACTCTGATGTACCCAACTGTGATTGCGAACTTTATGTAACGTGTGACGGTACTTGCTAAACTTGTACGATCTTGGTTTGTATGTCGATTGGTTTGAAATCCTTCGTGGTTTCACGGACTACCGGGTTATACGGGCTTAAGTTTGCTAAATTATCTGCTTCGACGGAAGATTTTCTTACTTAATCTCGTATAAATGGTCGGTTCTGTTACAGATCCTTTGGATCCTAGTAACCGTAAGTACAGTCTTGTACATCAATGTTGTGCTTGTCATATCATTAATCTCATTGTAAAATCTAGATTAAAGAGATTAAAACCTTACACAAAAGATTTTAGAACTACAATTAACTTCTTAAATTCCTCTAATCAAAGAATTGCATTGTTCAAGGAATACTGTAATGCTAAGGGTGTTAGACCTAGAAAGTTTGGCTTGGATATGGATGTTAGATGGAATTCTACTTACCTGATGCTTAAACACTTGGTTCCATACAAGAATGTCTTTTCTGTGTTCATTAATTCACATTGTAGTTCACAATTGTTGACTATAAATCATTGGTATTTTGCTAAGAAGTTATTAGAGTTCCTAGAATTCTTCTATGACTCCACTGTTGTTCTGTCTGGTGTTTATTATCCTACAAGTCCACTTGTTCTGCACCATATTCTAGAGATTGCTTCTCATTTGCATGCATGTGAAAAAGATCATAATCTGAGAGCTATTGTATATCCTATAAAGCTTAAGTTTCTTAAATATTGGCAGGACATACCTCTGTTATATTCATATGCATTCATTCTTGATCCTAGAGCTAAGATGAGAGGTTTCTTTAATGTGCTACAATTACTTGGTGAATACACTGATTCTGAGTACAGTTCATACTATTCTGATGTCAAAACTGAATTGTATAAACTATTTAACAAATATGAGAACAAGTTTGATGCAGCTAGGTCTCAAAGGGTTGCACAACCATCACATCATACAGGTAAGAAAAAGCAGGCATAGGGAAGAATCTTTGGCCGTGGATCAGGTGTTGTTGGTCATTCCCCTCTCCCTGCCACTTCATCTTCATCTACTTCTGCTGTTTGTGAGCTCTCAGCTTACTTAGACAGTGACAATGTCACTTCTTATGAGGATGATTTTGACCTACTTCTGTGATGGCGTGACCACAAGCTAACCTTTCCAATCCTATCTATAATGGCTAGAGATATTATATTAGTTCCTGTATCTACTGTCTCTTCAGAGTCTTGATTCAGTTTGATAGGTAGGATACTTGAGGAACGGCGGCGGCGCTTGTCACTAGAGACTGTGGAGATGCTGACCTGCTTAAAGGACTGGGAGTTAGGAGAAAAAAAGGAACAGCATGCTGTTGACAACCAAGAGCTTGAAGACTCAATCCAGAATGTGTACCTTGATGAAGATGGACCTGGTGGTGGTGCTCCTAGTACTTAGTGAGGTACTAAGGTTGAGACTTGACTCCTGAGGGTGTGTGTGATCTGTGACTGTGAAAGGATGTGTGTGACTGTGAAAGACTTGTCTATCATTTGAACAATGATTAATTAAGAGCTGGCTGCACTCTTTTTTCCTTTCTAGAGTTTCTCACAAGAGTGAGTTTTATCTAGAAAGATTTTTAATGAGGCAGCATTGCACTAAACAGCTCATTTTGGTTATTTCTGTTATCTGTCGGTTTTGGAGTTTGGAGTTTGATATCTCTGTTGCACTGTGAATGTATCGGTCTATCAGACATTTGGACTTTGATTCTGTGAATGTATGAAACTGTGATCTGTGAATGTATTGGACATTTGGATCTCGATTCTGTGAATGTATGAAACTATGGATGTTTATGTGAATGTGAATGTATTGGAAATTCTGTGAATGTGAAACTATGATCTGTTTGTGAATGCAAAGGGTAACGGGCCGTGGGCTGACACGGCTCATCATTCTGGTCGTGCTTCGCGGGCCGGCCCGGCACGAAAATCGGCCTATAGGGCCGTGCCTGGGCCGAAGGCCAGGCCTGTGGCCCTGTGAGGTACGGCGTGCCGTGCCGGGCTGGGCCGACCCGTTGGCCAACTATACCCTGGCCGTGGCTGCGTGACAGCGACATGTTTATAATAGGGCGGGCTATGACTGACATGTGAGCCCGATTACCTGCGTGAGCCGAATTGCAGTGCATGTGGCCCCTCGAGGGATTAGCTTACACTGTCTAGGTTCGTTGAACGTGAACGTGTAGCACGAAATAACCGGCGTTTAATGTGATGATCTGTTAACTAAGGGCTGCGGGCTGATGTCACACTTACATTACCACGAGTTTTATGTTGGCCTACACGATTTGATACTGGAAAATCTATTTAACCATCGCGTCATATGTTCCAAACTCCATAGTATCGTTAGATGCGCGTTTGAAGACATCTAGATCCGGATTTGAGAGTTGGATAATTAAAGACAACACATGGACTAACATTTGTGAGATGTGATGGTTGTAGTCCACACGAATGCTTTGAGCCAACATGGATATCATGGTGAAAGATGGCATTGATGATTAAGAGGAGCTCAAGAAAAAGGTATAAATAGGTTTTGTATTTTGCTGATCATGAGGTGATTAGAAGATGAAATATGATTGGGTCACTAGTCTAGATAATCCTACTATTAAGAGGAAAAAATCCATTTGTTTAGTGGTTATCTAGTGCCACTTGTGAGATAGATCTTTCCATTGCATATAGATTCAAGTGTTGCTTTCGAAAATCATGTAACAAAACTTTGGAAAAATACTTAGAAAATACTAACGATTAAAAGTGTTGATCATCCTATATGACATCACTAGGAGTTAGTATATTTGGAAAACACGTTGTTTTGCTCTATTTTTAGGGTCACTGGAACTCTGCGGTGCAGCACTAGACAGGTGCACTGGAGCTTCGGAAAAGTGACCTAGTCAGGTTATTTTCAAACACTCAAACCCATCTTGGTTACCCGTCGATGGCACTTTCTTGCCATAAGCACCTCTTCTCCTCTGTTCTTCTTCATATCTTTCTTACTGGAAGGAGTTAACAATCAAAGAACCCATACTCTCATAGTCTGCAAACGACCATGCATGGCATGAGAGGCCGGTTGTGACTTGTGAGACAGTTTCCCCCGAAAGCAAATGTATCGAATGAAGCAGCCGCTCATCAGTGCTGAATTTTCTACTGCAATGATCGAATAAAGCACTGGAGCTATGGAACCGAACTTCATGTCATCGAAGTTTTTTTTTTTTTGTCAGTTCGGTTGGACTGAAGGAATGGAGCTGCAATGGCTTCGCCAAAGTGCCCAAGCCCAGCCATATATATACGCGCCCGGTGCCCGCTCGTGTTGTGTTGTGCCCCAAGCCCAAGCAGCCCCCAGCTCATGCCCCCGGCTCACCAGTCACCACTCTCCGCCACCGCGCTCGTACGTGCTCCAGAGAACAATGCCGATCGAACGCTTCGACGTCACGGTCGCGTCACGGACGCTGGTGCGGGCCTCCGACCCACCGCGGGACTTCCCCGCCGTGCTCGCGGCCTCCAACCTCGACCTCATCCTCGGATCCTTCAACGGCTACCTCATCGCGGTGTACCCTGCCCCGCCCGCGGGGTTCCCCGCAGTGGCGGAGGCCGTGCGCGCCGCGCTGCCGGCTTTCCTCTCCCGGTTCTTCCCGTTCGACGGCCGCGTCGTCGCCAACGCCGCCACCGGCGTGCCGGAGATCGCCTGCAACAACGCCGGCTCCGAGCTCTTGGTCGCCGACGCCGCGGTGGCGCTCGCCGACGCCGACAGCTCGCTCGGGAACATCCCGGTGCCCTTCGAGCTGGGCCTCGCGCTGTCGCTGCAGCTCGTGCGGTTCGCGTGTGGCGGCTTCGCGCTCTCGTGGGGGACCAACCACCTGCTGGTGTACGGCCACGGCCTGACGGCGCTGCAGGCCGCGTGGGCGGAGCTGCTGCGCACCAGCGCCGTCTCCTGGGAGCCCCACCACGGTCGGGCCTCACTCTTCCGGCCGCGCTCGCCGCCGCTGCGCCGGCACAGCCCGTCACTGGACGCCGAGTTCACGCGGTACGCGCCGGGGGAGCTCCCTAACTCCCTCCTGGTGGTCACCCTCGTGCGCCGCGTCTACGTGGTCTCCGCGGCCGACGTCGACCGCCTCCGCGCCGCCGCCCGCCGCGCCACGTGCCTGGAGGCGCTGTCCGCGCACGTCTGGAAGCTGCTCGCCGCGGCCGTCGGCGGCTCCGACACGCACTGCCGCGTCGCGTGGCTCGTCGACGGCCGGCCGCGCCTCGACCCCGCCCGGTACGACAGGGACACCCTGAGACGCTACGTCGGCAACGTGGTCACGTACGCGTCGAGGGAGGCCGCCGTGGAAGCTATCACCTCGTCCCCGCTGGCCGACGTGGCGGCGGTGGCGCGCGCGGCCATCGCGGAGGTGTTCCGGCCGGAGCGGTTCGACGAGCTGGTGGACTGGATGGAGGCGCGCAAGGGGGTGTTGCGGGATGGCGGCAAGTGGACGGAGGCGGTGGGCGCGGGCACAGGGAGCCCCGCGCTGGTGCTGTCGGCGTTCGTGGCGTTCCGGGTGGACGAGGACTTCGGGTTCGGTCGGCCGCGGCTGGTGATGCCGTGGGTGCGACCGGGGCGGCTGGGGTCCGCGGCCATGATGGTGGCGCGGAACCCGGAGGAGGACGGGTCGTGGGTGGTGTACGCCAGGATGTGGCCGCGCCTGGCCGACGCCGTGGAGGCCGACCCGGAGGCTGTGCTCAAGCCGGCCACCGCCAAGCGGCTCGGGTTCGCCGTGAAGCATACCCATTTCATTGAGCCGGCGAGCCGACTGTGAGAGGCGGCGCTGTGCAGCATACCCATTTCATTGATGTAGCCGTGTGCTAACTGTGGGCTAATAAGAGCTATTGGAGAGGTCAATTGGTGGCTAGAGCATCTCCGAGAGCTACCTAAATATCCTCATAATCTTTGTTTTTTTATAAAGACAGGGAAAAACTCTTCTCCAATAACTCCTAATATCTACTCCTAATCTTTTAGGACTTAGAAAATTCCCCTTCTTCCTCGTAACTTTGCGTGGACGAAGCCCCGCGCGGATACGGCGTTCCTGCTGCGCGGAGTCCTTCCCGTGCCTTTTTTTTTTTTTTGCCGCGGCTCCCTCCTTCCCGCGCTCCTTCGTCGCGAGGTGTTTCAACATCGCTCCTTCCCGCGGCTCCCTCCTTCCCACGTACGTAGACCGATCAACGTCTCTCTTCATCGCTTGTCGTCCAGGTCGACGAACGACGCCGCCGCGGACGTAGCGACAAGGTACGTACTCCGATCTACCGATTTGCCGTGGGCTTGCTGCGCCGCCACCACCGCCATGGCTTCCTGCCAGCCGCCGCCGCCGCTAGGTTTTCCTTGCTCGCCGCTGTCCCTATGTGTTTGCCATGGCCGTGCTCTTTTGGATCGATCTACTGCTACGTTCTTGTGTCACTGGATCAGAAGCCGTCCGTATCTTCTTGCCATGCTAGGTCATGGCCGGATGCCGCCTCTGTGCCAGGCCATGGCGGGCTGCTGCCTCTGTGTGCGAGGCCGTGACACCCTGTGGCCGGCCGTGGCTGCCCGCTGGCCGCCTGCTGCCGCTGTGTGATGCCGCTGTGTGTATTCTGCCGCTGTGTGCCAGGTGCCGCTGTATATGTTGGTACTGAAAGCATATAGCCTACCTGCCAGCGTGGTGTGGCTGGGAGGTGCTGCCGGCGTGCTGTGGCTGGGAGGTGTGCTGCCGGGCTCCTGGGACCTGGCCACGTCCGGATGGGAAAGTTACCACGGCCGACCTAGAGGAGGCTATGGCCGGCTGCAAGCGGACCACCGCCGGCTGGGAGGAGCACGGCTAGGGCAAGACCGACAAAGGAGGCGGCGGCGGCGGCGGCGTAGGGAAGTGCGACCACGCGACGACTTCCGCGCGAACAAAAGTTAGCTATAAGGTGGGCTAATTTTTTAGCCGAGCTCTAGCTGATCCAAATCCAAACATGTCCTTAATTACGGAACTATATATAATATTTATAGTTTTATTTATATCTATTATATTTATATTTATTTACAAATACAAATTGTTTAAACAGTCTAATCGTCGAATCAAATCGAAGGTCTTAAACGCCTAAGCTAACACTCATCATATTCATATCATTGCTCACGGGTCCAATAAACATAAGGCATTGGCCCTATTCGTTTGTCTTATGAGCCGTACTATTTCAGCGAATGAATAATGTTTTTCTCTCACAACAAATCAGCGAATAGTACTTTCAGCTATGGCTTTTCAGCAAAGCGAACAGGGCCAATGTCACTATCCATCATGTGACGCTAGATCCAGAGTAGTACATACCTACCAGCAAGGTCACAAATTCTCTCCCCTTTAGGCCCCGTTCGTTTCCCGGGGAACAGACACCGGGAAGAATTCCTAGGCAGATTCGTTGCTTAATTTATATACGAATTTTCATGGCCGGAGCGATTCCTGGCGTGATATACCCTAACCGAACGAGGCCTTATTAGAAGCTGATCCTTGCCTTTCGTTTACCGGTGTGACGTAACTCCTAAGGCCACGTTCGGTTGTTTAGGAATCAAACCTGACTGGAGGATCCCTTCGATAATTTGTATAGCGATGGAACCATTCCTGACCTGGAATGGTCTGGAACAGGCTAACTGAACGGGCCTAAATCACGTGCCTACTCTTGTTTCCTCCTGGAAGGAACCCAGCCGAAGTGATGGGGTCGGCTATCTTTGCACAGGCCAACATTAATTTCGCTGTTGTAAAAAAACCTCTGGCGTCATCACGAAGACAAAGCATGTCATGTTTTTTCAGCCCGGTGTAACGAGGTTCTTCTTCCATGACCCGGCGTAATGCGACTGTAGAAATGCACCCACGTAGAAATATATTAAAATCTAATATTGTCCGCAACCGCCGCAACAATGCACCGTACAGGTACAGGCACCACCACGCTGTGCTAGTTACTATGACAGTGATCACATTGAACAAATTGGATTTAGGTCGGTGTATACTTGGTTCTATGTTTTATGGACATTGACAATTGGGAGCATGCAACAAAAAAGACGCAACAAACCCTTAGCAAATTAAACAGATTAGTGTCTTTATGGACTGTATGGATAGATTGGGACTAACAACTAGTCCTATTAGCTCATATAAATAGACTAGTGAACTAACAGTTAGTCCATAACTGGTAGACTAACAATTAGTCTACCTGTTTGGATGTTTAGGGACTAAAAATTAGTCCATTAGTTGTTAGTTCTAATGTTCTATGATCTAAATAAGACCTTAATCATCGTTATTATGACGGTCGCATTTCCAAGGAAGGAGTTAGCTGACCTGTCCAGCGCTGTCCTTGTTGAGCGGTTTCTTTCTAACCAAGGATATGCTTCTTGTTGAATTAGTTGTTTACTCTGAAAACTGTAAACTAGATTTAGAAAGGGGAATCGAAATAATATATATTTTGTAGTATTGATCGCTTGCACTGTGTAAGTTTGCATCCACTACAGAGAATTTGTTGTCTATATATATATAATACAAAGGAAGAAAGAGAACCAGTATGCACATGTTTCTATTTAAGAAAATATTGTTAAAAAGGATTCACACTGTAAAACGTACTACATGGTGTTCACTCAAAAAATTTGGTGTATAACCCACTCAGGTGGCATTGATAAGGTCTTTTCCGCAATAATAACTAGACAAAAGAGGAGGTAGGGGCCAATTTGTAAATCAAGTGTGGGCCAGGCGGCTCCATGCAAAAAAATGATGATAGAAAGGATGCAGCTGCAATATTGAACTCAACTGGAAAAGGGATCTAACTGTAGGGATCTGGATTCATGTGGCAGGGGCATATCTGCAAGAAAAGTAAGGAGTGAGAAGACGTTAGGGGGTCTGAATTCATGCGCCAGGGGCATATCTGCAAGAAAAGCAAGGACTGCTGCGCAAAATCTCAAAAAAATTTGGACCATTTCTCGATTTATGCGTGTCATCCTTGCGCAGGGGCCATGCTAATCTTCTCTGTATCGTTCCAATTTTATCAGATGTCTCCGAAGAGACGGAACGATGCTGGAGCTCCGGGCTTATAAGCTGGTCGTGGTGTTGCTGGCTCAGCGGTATGGCACTAAATCTCGAGTCCGTTGCCCTCGTCTTATTGCGCTCTGCGCAGAAGCCCTACGGAAGCCCCCGCCAAATCGTGGGCCGGATCATCTTCGGCGACCCAGTTGAGTGGAGGAGAGTGGGCTTTCGTTGTCGACGTCCTCTTTTTGAATTTTGATGCGTATTATGTATATACCGTTTTGCTAAAAAAAGAGAGGAAGTGACTACCTATCATTCGGCTGAATTCTGTTTGTGTTTCATTCGATTTTTTGTCAACCATTCAGAACATGACGCGTACACGTAGAGCCGATAAGTACGAATAAAAAAATATTTTTCCGATCGGCAAAGACAAATTCTAAAAACAGACGCCAACTAAAAAGGAGCCCTACGACAAATGAGACCAAAACCCGTTATCGTAGTGGGTCAAGATGTAAAAATCCAATAAGAGACCATCCTCGAAGAACAAGAAAGAAATACACTTGAACGAAGGGGGAAGAAAAGACCGACCCATCCAGAAAAATATCTACAGCATCAGATCGGAAAAGAGGAGAAGGGGACAGATGAGGACGAAAGGGAAAGCAAAACCGAAACCAGAAGAACATGCAGATCAAGACGATGAATCAACTGAAAATAAGGTATTACTTATACTATTTCATCACTATCTGCTATCCCAAATCTTTGGACTTGAAAACTGCATTTCATCTAATGAATCATGCTTACAATTTTGGGGATCAAGTACAGACTCCTAGTAAATCAAATGAACCACCAACAAATCTGCAAAAAAAAACATTATACTGGCTGGAGCTCCTCTAGAATGGCATCCCCTCATGGACATTCTGTTTAAGTAGTTTCTATGAACAAGATAAGGTAGAGTACACTTAGATTTGAGACCGAGGATGCTTGGGTTGCCGCTTGAGAAACCATTTGCCTCTGGATCTCCAAATGCAGTTCAGGAGCCTGAGATAATTGGGAGCAAATGACACTAGAATGATGGTGCTGCAGCTGAATCAAGCAATCAGCAGCTGCTTCTCATCAAGCCAGCTCCAGCTGCTGCACGAAGTTACTGAAACTTAGTAGCTGAAACATGATAGGGCTGAGTTACTTAAACTGAAACTAGGATAATGAAAAATAAAAATGATGATTGCCTTGGTGCAATTAAAACTTAGACTGAATATATATTACTGGACAAATTGTACATGGTCTTAGGTTTTTCAAGCTGAATACCTCCTAATGTACTTATGTACACAGCCCAAACAAAATTCTTCTTGTGAGACCAAAAACATGGCTAATTTCTGGCAATGAATTAGACTGATAGAGAGAGGCAACATGCCATTTTGGACTAGGAACAAATGAAAGAACAGAGTGAAACTGCTACTGAACAAATATAAGGACCGTGAGGCTGCCAGTTTGCACAGAAAGCTACCAGCCAATTAAAAGTCATAATGGGTACTTAAATCTTTTTACTACTGTAGCTAGAAAAAGGAATAAGTAAGACAGGAGAAAATCACCCACTGCTGCTCTGGAAACAAAACTATGGATTGCAATACTGAGTCACCACGTCGTGGGTTCGAAGCAGCCTCTCCGTAGATTTTGCGGGGGAAGGCTTGCCTCGGTTTTTCCCTTCTCCAGACCCTACTCATGTGGGAGCCTTTGGCACTGGGTCTGTCCCCTTTTGCAATGCTGAAGAGAACTAAGACAGGAGAAAAGACACCCACTGCAGCTCTGAAACAAACTACAGATTGCAATGAAACTGAAATACTAAACATTCAAAATCTACTGCACTTCAATGAAACTCTAATGCAGGTTACTAGATTGAAAACGAATCCTAGTTTCACTGGACTGAAAAAAGTAAACCTGAACTGAAACTTAAAATAGAATGTAATAGACTTGAACTGAACCTGAAATCATAAACCTAGATTCTACAAATCAACCTAATGCAGTTCACTGCAACTTCACTCAAACTCTATTGCAGCTAGTTGAAACTCTAATGTAGTAATCTGAAAACAAGTGCAGGAACCTGAACTCTGAAGCCGAATGCATTAAACTGAAACTAAACTGAAACTCATACACTGAACCTGAACTGAACTACACTTCAACTGAACTTGAAATCATAAAGCTAGATTCTACAGGACTGAACCTGAACTAAAACTGACTTGAACTGAACCTGAAATCTGCAAACTGAACTAGAGCTAAAAAACTTGACTAAAACAAAGCTAGAGTTAATTAAAAAATGAACTAATAACTATACTGAACCTGAAACTGAAGTCTATATACTTTGAAACCTAAAGTCAAACTGAAAACTTAACTAAAATAAAAACGAGTAAACTAAAAATTGAAATGATAACTTAACTGAACCTTGATTCTACAATAATTAAGCTGAACTTAAAAGGAAAATAGATTCTAATGTACTTAAAATGAAAATAGATTCTACTCGACTTTAACTGAAAATAAGTTATACTTAACTAAACCTGAAATCAAATACAACTAAAACTGAAAAATAGACTATACTAAACAATAATAGAAACAATTCACCTTCAACTGCATGAGTGATGTTATTGGTCACGGACGGAGCACAGTGGGGGCCAAACTGGGCTCCGGCCCCCCCTTGTCCAAAACAAAATTCTCAAATATAGTTTGTGATCACTTGCATTTTGTGAAATGTGGTCCAACTATAAATATATATAACTAGTTAGTTTTAGTCCATAACTTGGTTAAGAGTAGTCTGACAGTCTCTGTAGTCACTTGATATGTGATTAGTTAAATTTATCATAGTATATATGGTTTTATTTCTGATGTCAACATATTTCACTTGTGTTTTTATCAAGTTGGCCCCCCCTTGATTTTGTGCCGTGCTCCGTCGCTAATATTGGTCATCCGGATGTTCCAATGCTTTTTGTTGTACAGTTGGTCAGCTAATTTTCCCAAGTCCAAGCAACTACCTTTGGATTTTGTTTCCTTTAAAATACAGACCTCAGGTGACACCTGTCCACAACACCTATAGTAAATCTCAGATAAGAAATATAATTTTAACCATGAGCAAAAACTTAATTTAACATATCACAAAAAGATCCCCACCTAATTATACAGAACTTACATCTTTGATATGAAATTACTACTTGCCATGCATGCATGCTGCTGCTACAGCTGGGCACAAGCACCGTGGCTGTTGTACCAGTGCATTATCATGCTTACACCAGCTGTGTAGTGCCATTGATGAATGCACACAACCTCAAACAAAAAAAGCTCGCAGGCCATAAAGAAAAAACAGATATACGACAGACACCAACATCCTGCATTAGAGTATGACTACTACTGGAATTATCAACATAGAAAAGCAAAACAACAGTTTCACTTGAGATTAGTAGTAGAACTAGTTACGGGTTAAGATATGAATTAAAAATTACTAGTTCATTCATTATTTTCTATGTGGACTGTCCTTACCTAAACTGGAATTATCCATAAGCTGCTGGAAACTATCAACACTAAGCATTAGAGTATGACTACTACTGGAATTATTATTTTTTATGATATATATAATAAACGATTGAGCATACTTACACATATACAATAAGCTGCTGGAAAATAACTTGGAACTAGATATTAAACCGAAATATAATTTGTCACATAGTCACACAGGTACAAAGTAGCATTGCACTTAAAGTCTTAAAGTGCACAACACTGAAGATTTCAATTCAAATATTTTTAGATTTAGATATTAGGTGTATGAGTAAAATGTAATTCTGAAAATGCTAAATGGGAAAATGAAAATTCGGAGTTTGAAAAGGAAAAAAGGCGGATGGACGACCCTGACCCCCCCGACCCGTCCCTCTCCTCCGTCCTCCTCGAGCCGCCACAACCCAATCCGCCCAGATCCGCTCCTTCCCCACCGCTACTCCCCATCAAGACCTGATTCGTCACCACCATCGCCTGATCTATCCTTTGGTAGGTCACTCTCCACCCCTCGCCCAGGTTTGGCGAGTTCGAGCCTCGATGCTCCTACCCGTTCTCCGCTTCGGGTCACTGGCCTCCCCGTCCGAAAGCATGGCTTCGCGACTGGCGGCGGCAGCTGCACGGCGCTTTGCTTCCGGGTTTACGCGTCCACCGCCTGGCTGGCGCCGCTCGGGTCCGCAGCGCCCACCTCTCCCAAATTGCCCAGTCGAAGGACGTCCAACTTTGCCGGCCGGTGCCCTCCTCATCGTCCCCACGCTGGCGGCTGGCGGCCTTTCCCCTCGGCCCTTCCTTTCCACCCTAAGCGGCTCGATGGGAGGTCAAAGCTCCGTCGGTGGGCGACGAGATGAAGATCTACTCTCGACGTCTCGATCGGCGATTGCTCTCGCCGTCGTGCACAGAGGCCGCTTTCGCCGGCGCTAATCGCTACCCCCCAATCGCTTTCCGGCATGTCCGGCTGGTGTTGCGGCACCAGCGCGATCGACGCCGCTGCCGCTTCTTCTTTGTAGCCCCAACGGACGGCGACGGTGGAGCGACGAGGGTACGCCGCCCGTGGCGTCATCGCCGACGCCCGTCGGCCGCCAGTCTGCGCCGTCGGATCTGCGCGCAAGGCCCATAATCGATCGGGTGGCCGGGAGCCCAGCGACATCGGATCGGTCGGACCAGCGACCTGGCGGCGTGCTGCGCACCAACGGCTGGGGACGCGTCGCCGCGTCTCGACTCGAGACGAGGGAGGGTGGCATTGCGATCTTGGGGGTGTCGTGCGTGAGGGTGGCGGCAGCGGCTCGGGCCGGTGTCTCAATTGCCTGTCCTGGAAACATCGCGTGGCGACATGCCGCCTCCCATGCCGGTGCCTACGCTGCAATGGTTTGGGCCACCTGGCCCGTGCCTGTAAGCGTCCGCGAGC
This sequence comes from Miscanthus lutarioriparius, assembly GCA_904845875.1. Classification (NCBI taxonomy): domain Eukaryota; kingdom Viridiplantae; phylum Streptophyta; class Magnoliopsida; order Poales; family Poaceae; genus Miscanthus; species Miscanthus lutarioriparius. The sequence continues at coordinate 36,109 of CAJGYO010000435.1, read as the reverse complement.
GCTCTGCTCCGGAGGTCGCCGGTGGGAGCCGACAGCGTCGTCGCTTGGGCCCGCAGGCTGGTCGTCGACTGCAGCCACCTGCTCTCGTCAGTCCGGCGGAGTCGGGTGGGGCTGTGCTTGTGCCGTCTGCCGGTACGCCTGTTGGCCGAGGCCGTCGGTGCCGACGTGAGAGGCGCCGAAGACGGCCACAGGAAGGCACCAACGCCCCTCCACCGACGCTACGGCCGACCTCGTCGTCTTGCGGCGGTGAGACGATGCCTTCCTTGGGTTGACCGTTGACACTGTTGGTTTGGAATCACGACGTGCTCCTGTTCGCGACGCCACGGATGACCCGATGCTCGAGGAGTTTGTAGCCTCCATCGCCCCGGCCAGTTCGACCCGCGCTTGGCCGTCTTGGAGGAGCCCTCGGGGTGGGGGTCCCAAATGGAGGGTCGCTCCTTCCGGCAGCCTTTGTCTTTGCCCATCTCGCTTCGGCCGCTTCTTGAGACGAGGAGCACTTTCGGACCATGCGAGAGGACGCCGCCCGAGTTACTTCTCCGCCTATGGTCTTGTCGCCCATAGGCGCGGCGGCGGCGTGTGGCGCGCCAGCTCCGGTGTCACCGAGTGACATCTCGCGAGATCTACTGGTCGCAGCTTTCCTCTACCATCATGGAGCCGATCTTGGTCGAACCTCCACGCTCCGTGTTCCTAGGAGGCGTCGTGCGGTTGAATGCACATCCTCACCGCCACGTCAGAAGCGGGAGGCTTGCGGCCAAGGGAGCAGATCTGAGCCTCAAACCCGACCGTGCAAGCCCGAACGTCTTGATGGCAAAATGGGGACTCCACCAGCGGGGATCGGCGTCGCAGTCGATGAGAGGCGCGATTTCGATAAGTACATGGCCGTTTTGACGAGCCTCTCTCGAGTCCAAGCGAGGCAATTAGGATCTTTGTTCTTACCGGTCTGCGCGATTGACGGCATCCACCGGTGGAGGGGTTGAACTCGAGGTTTAGCCTACCTCTCGGGTACCCGCTCTAGGTCGTCCAATCATTGCCCATGGCCTAGTTTACTAGCTCATTTGTACCTTAGCCCGTTGTTGCTTTTAGTCCCTCTTGTGGTACTAGCCGGACTTCATCGTAGTTCTCTTTAGTTTTTTCGCTTCTGTTTTTCTTCTTTCTCCTCGCCTGGGAAACCTTTGGTTACCTAGTGTTGAGCCGTTTGTTGTTTGGTTCGGTGTTGTCTAATTCCTCTTAATGAAATACGTGCTATACGGCACGTTCGAGAAAAAAATGCTAAATGGGCAAGCCTGGTTCAAGAAACTAGACTGAAACTCACACAAAACTGAGCCAATAATTGAATACCCAACACTCAAGGTCTCATATATACAAGCAAAAGTGGAAACTCTTTAATAATATATAGCACCTAGAGGAGAACAAAATCACATTACTAAAATAAAACACTTCAGGCATCAGCTCAACATCATGCTAGCAGGAGCAAGCTCAAGTCGATGGATGCATGCCCTGAAAATAAATTCTACTCGATTTGAAGTTAACTAATACTGAAAATAGGCTATACTTAACTTAAACTGAACTTGTTGGACTTACTTAAACTAAAAATGGGTTCTAAATAGCTTAACCTGAAATTGAACTGAATCTAAAGTAATACTGAAAATAAATTCTACTAGAATTGAACTGAACTTTCTAATCCTTTGACAATGGATGACAATGAGACTGCATGAGGAGAGGATCTCAAGCACGCAGAGGTGTACGCCAACCCAGAACCACTAGTTGATGATCCGCTAGCTCATGCTGCTACCAACTCCTTGTTTATTTATTGGAAAAAGTCTACTTAACCCCCCACCTTTCATACATGGTCTACTTCACCCCCCAACTATGAAACCGTCTGTTTTACCCCCTGAACTTTCCAAAACCGTCTATTTTACCCCCCAAGCGTTTTTGACAGCGGTTTTGCTACATAGTCCAATGAGTACGATTTTTTTTTGTAGCTTTAGATTAATTAGAAAATCCAATTTTTTCTGTAATTAATTAGAATTTATCTATAACTAAGTTATACATAGTTCAATGAGTACGAAATTTTTACTATAGTTCAAGCATACAATAATTAGCGTACCATAAAAATTTCACCACAATTGGACCATAGAAGCTGCAGCTATGAATTATTCCAATTAATTACAGACAAAATTAGATTTTCCAATTAATCTAAGGCTACAGTAAAAAATTTGTACTAAAGCATACCGTATTATATATTCACTGTATAGATCTACTCATGTGGAGTCCAATAAAATTATATTATTCATTTTATGATTTTTCTATGATTTACTATGATTTTTTAAAAATTCACCGAAAATAAATAAAAAAAAGAAAATTCAAACCCACCGACACTGCAGCAAACCCACAGTTACTGTAGCAACCCGCTGTTACTGTAGCAACCCCGCTGTCAAAAAACACCCGAGGGGGTAAAATAGACGGTTTTGGAAAGTTCAGGGGGTAAAACAGACGGTTTCATAATTGGGGGTGAAGTAGACCATGTATGAAATATTGGGGGGTTAAGTAGACTTTTTCCTTTATTTATTCATCCTCTCACACACGTACAGTCACAGCAAGTCTCGCTCACGAAATTAAGAACAAACATGATCCATGCAATGCAATGGGTCGGATAGCAGCGCAGATGCCGAGCAAACACAACTAAACCAGCATCTCTGGCACACGAAAAATCAAGCAAAAGCAGCAGACGAGTGCCAAACATAAAACACTAAAACTCAATAACCTGAAATACTGAATCATGATGGGTTCAGTAACTACAACTGAAACTAGAATACCGAAAAAAATCTAAACCACCGTGAACACTAAAAAGACTACAGATCCGAACTAAGTGGAAACTAAAAACAACATAGATCCACAGTAACTTAGAGCACAGCACACAGATTAGGGATATGAGCATCAGATTTTTTTGCATAATTCAGGGGAGGGAGAGAAGTCATGAGATCGTGTTAAAAAACCTTTACAATCCGATGAATCAAGAACAATAATCTACAGAAACAACTGTCTGATTGATAGACGACTGAATAAATTTAAGGAGACATTACCTGCACATGGAAAACCAAAACCCTTCAGAAAACAAAAAAGGAAGCAAACTACAAGCACATAGGATTCGGGTAGGGGGGAGAGTACCTGCGCTGCCTAAACAGAAGCACAAACGAACTCTCAACAACGGGCGGGTTGGAGGAGGCAAACCAGATCTTCCACCGGACGATTTGGGGAAGGAGATGAATCGACAGACACCAAAACTAAAAATGATGATAAATCGATTCAGAGGATAGGGAAGATGCGTTATAGGTAGTACCCCGCGGCTACTGCCAAAAGCGGTGCATCCCCCAGCTTCTGGAAGATGATCAGGAGAGAGAACGACGGGAGTGGGATGGATACTTCCAGAGAGGAAGAGAGAGAAATGAATAAAATAACATAGGTTTAGCACGCGAAAAGAGTCCGCCGGCGGAAACACAATAGGCGCGGAGTTCGAAAAATTAGGGTACGGGTTCGGGATGGATTCAGACCAGATAAGACACGAAGCTGTACAATAATCGGACTCAACGAGAAACTAGCCCACGAGACAAACCAGCCCACAAAATAAACAAAAGCCTTGTACAAATAATCGACTGACGACGAAACAAAAAAAAACAGTCGATAGATGGTTAGAAATTCCGAAAAAGGAAACCGTAGCTGCATCGTCCATGCAATTCTTCCACTGTCACCTACCTCGAGTGGTTTGGTTTTCTGCCGATCCTCCTCTCCAACTCTAGAACACGTACGTCAGTACGTGTGCGCCATCATCTGATCTATCACACAATAAGCATGCTCATCACCACCACCATCATCTAATCTATCACACCATAAGCATGTACACGTACGACATGACTTCGCCGTTCGGACTTCAGGTCGTCTGTGCATATCTGATGCTGCAAAAGTCAACAGGTACAATCATGCTGAGCACAACACCACATGGAGATGAAAAAGGAAGCAGATGCCGCGCGCCAATGTCCTGAAATGTCCATGCCGACTTAAAGTCGTACTGTAGATTCATATTCAACCGAGATAGAGGCAGCCATGTAGTACTACATGTACATGTAGTAGAATAATACCTCACGCGTTGCTGCGGAAATTACTGTTGAAATAAAATTTTAACTATTCATATAATTCTTAAAAAGAGATTAACTATTATAAACTAATGTTAATTAGTGGATAGCGTGGTACGCTGATGTGGATAACTAAATGTATGTTAGTGGATGATGTGTGTCGCTGACGTGGATATCATAATTCCTTGTTTTAGTGAACTTTAATTGCAAGTGATAGTGGACCGCTAAGGTAGACACCTTGCATGTTAAAGAAAATTGGAGGTTTTGTTTTATAAGAGTAGATGAGAGGATATAGCCTCTCCTTTGTATGGAGCTCTAGACCGTAGCAGAAGAACATGACAAGTCTTCTACTATTTTCTTGGAGAGAAAAAAAAAACATGACAAGTTCGGTGCTAACGAATCTGACATCTTTCACTTGGGCATGCTGACGCCACCCAAAGGCGGCCTAAACGACAAACCAAACATTCTACAGTTTGGTCGATTTCCGTGGAGGGCAGGTTGGATTTAATTAGACTTTGTCTATTTTAAATTCAATTGAATCAAAAAAGTTAATGCCTATACTAATTGCTAGGTATAATAATGGTTTAGTTCACATATAAATTTGACGAAAAGTTGACTCAACTTAAACTATGCTTTGTCGCAATATAAATGCTACTAGCACGTTGTGTATAAATAATTATAATCATCTCTACTTTTTTTCTTTATTTTTTCATATGGTCACTATGGTAAATGTTACTAGCACGTTAGTCACGTACATTTAGAGAAATCACCACTACAAATATTCGTTATCAGTGTCGTGCTAATTTTCTGAATTGAATGAAGAATTGAAACCAGCTCAGGACGACCGAGCGAAAAATGCCCGGGTTTTCTGGCCGAGTCTTTCAACCTGTTCGTTTGTTGGTTTCAACCAGCTCAAATCAGTCAGTCAACAGTGTTTTCCTCTCAAAAAACCAGTACCAGCCAGTCCAAACCAGCACCAGCACCAAACAGCCACCGAAGAATCTTCTCATCTTCTGCATCCTTGTTTGAAGCTAGGAACGTGCTCTTTCCGTTTGTTTACGTTCACGGTTGCACTTGCTCTAGATGTGCTTCATGGACCTGCAATTCCTGCAGCCATGATGCGCCCGCCCATGAGCTGAGGTGCCACGTGGGACCTGGGAGGCTGGGACGGTGGGAGCCGTTCGATCTGCTCCTGCGTTCTTACCATGCGTTTGTCGGTCAATACGGCACTGCGATGAAGATGAAGCAGAATTTCGACCGTGAAGCGTCGGTAATTAGTGACGTTCCTAGCCCGTGGGCCTCCAGAACCCAGAACACTTGAAGCCTTCAACTCCTCCGCCGTCATCAGGTCTCAGGACGGTTTCCCCCTGGATATCATTCGAATCGATTGATTTCGTAAAAAGAAACCGTCTTCCTTGAAATCCAAAGAATAATAATAATAAAAGTGTCATGGAACGCAGGTTTTTTGAGAGAGGAAAAAAAAAGACCGCGTGTGGGCGTGGTTCGTTGGGTTTGCCCGCGTGGTGGCTTCTGAATTTTCGGCCAATTTGCTAACCGAAGGCATCCGATTGCTTCGATGGAGCAACGGAGCAGCCAATCAGGGCTTTTTAAACCACACACAGTCCACGGCGGCTGAACCATTCATCGCCGCGAATGTCCGGGCTGTGCGTGCTGTTCGGCTGGTATTAAATCGGCTTCTGCTGATATATACGGTTGATTTGTTGTGAGAGAAAAATACTGTTCTACAGCTAAGCGAACGGACCGGTAGGATGACCGCTTGCTAATGCTAACCAGCAGTGACGTTCCTCGAGAGCGCATAGCACTATCTTCTTCCAGAACCCAGGACGGTTCGTCAGAGGCTTTTCCAAAAAACCCGGGTCGTCGTCATGTATCAGAGCCGTCTCCTAGCTAGATCGTCGTCAGAGCTGTCGCTAACGCTAAGCTGGATGATCTGGACAGGTCGTACTCAGACGATACGTACGCACAGGGAGGGACATGGAAATGGGATGGAAATATGGAATAGCCAAGCCCATGGACTCGTCTGGTCTCATCCCCGGTGCATCGCTTTGACTGGGAATGGGAGGCCATTCGGTAACCTGACTGTTCAGGGAGGAATTACAGCCGCACGCACACAGTAATCTTTGTCGCCGTCTACAGACCACGCTTTTTCGTGAACGTGTCTTCAAACAACGCACCCAGCTGCAGAGCTTTCAGCTTGCTCTCACTCTCAGAACCTCAGGTTTCTTCACGCTCTCGCCCTCCATGAGAACTGCCGACTTGGCGACTTGACCAAGAGGTACTACCGTCACCTACACTGACGAGCACACTGGCATGTTACGCAGTACAGTACGAGAGGGACAATCCATGGCAAACTGCCCATATGATTCGACATGGCCCTTTTCTCAGTGTCACTCATCACGGGTGCAAGAGGCAGCCCTGCTCGTTGTTTGTGATGAAGCCTGCCAAGATACAGGGCCTGAGGGCCAAAGGACGGAGAGAAGCTCATCATGTCGGAGCCGCCTGCCGAGATCTAGCGGCTGCCAGCTGCGACAGACAGGACAGTGGTGGATGCCTTGCCCGTCTCTGACTTTTGTGCCCCCTCCCTCCATTTCTTTTTCCCGTCGTCGGTCCTCTGTCTGCAGCAGCCACCAGCCAGCAGCTTCCTCCACATTCTACTGCTCACTCGCTCAACAAACCTTTCAGAATCCATGTAGGCCATGTGACGATCCCTCCTCGCCTTGCCATCCCTTTCTTTGTTTATTTTATTATTGGCTCGGTCATCAGCTATCAGCTAAGCTAATCATCTCGCCAACCCACATGCAAACTAAGGGCTGCCCCCAGTGGTTTTCAGCAAAAAGATTCCTTCCACGTAGATAAGGATAGATTGAAATCACTAATGTCACGATGCTATATATTTTCAACAGCTTCTTCTAGTTGTTTGCACAGTCTTTTTCCAGTAGACCACTCTACTTTATGCTCCAAGCCAACGCTTTTTTGCTGCAATGCATGACTTTAACTGCAGCTTGTGCTTTTCGTCAGACGAAGCAAATGTCTCCTCTGCAAGCCACACTTACATGCTGCGAAAGCCACCTTCCCATCTTCTCTCACCTTCACATGGGTATCCGAGCCTACATGACACCATGGAGCAGCAGTACAGGGTGGAGCGTTGGGGAAGGCCTAAGAGGCAGCTGGAGTTAGGTAAAGATGTCCCTTTCGCATCCTACACCCTGCAATCGCAGGCCTCCAACACCCCATGGCCTTCTTGGGCGCGCTGCACGACGATGACGTGCGGGGTGCTGTGAAATCTCAGGATCATGCAATTCTTTGATGTCAAACCTGTTGTTGAGGTTAACAATAGACTCTCGCTTGGTCTTGGACGTGTGTTATTTCTTGACGAGGTGGAGAGGAATGAATGTCATCATCATTGAGACTTGAGAATTCCAGATGGACCAAAGCATGGAATTTTGTTCTGTTCGTTTGGTTTATAAGTCGTACTTTTTCAGTCAACGGATATTATTTTTCTCTCACAATAAATCAGCCAACAGTAGTTTCAGCCATAACTTATCAGCCAAGCGAACAGAGCATTTGTTTGCGGCGGGGGTGAAGGTGTAAAAGAAAGCTCATTCCCCTCCCCCCAAACAAGTTCCTTGCTTCCCGTCCAAGTTAAAACTTCAAAGAGATCCTGAGCTGAGCAATTATGCTAAATGCTTCTTATTGACCCTGCAAACTTGACACTTACATTTGCCAACAAAGAACAGAAAAAAGCATACGAAGCCGCCTATCTACACACTTTGAAAAATCAGCACAGTGGAAATACATCTTGTACTCCTATGTAATGTAATAATAAAAACATTGAAAGATCACACACATGCTACGTACGTACAACGAAACCGCGAAACGTGGAGCACTTGCGCGCGCCATAAAAAAAAAAACGGAAAGTCGGAAAGGGAAAGAAAAGGCAAATCCACCGGCGGAGAAAAGGGAAAGTCTGGACAGCTTAGTCCTAGTCAGCACCCACAATTCGACCGAGCCCCCACCCACAATTATTATTGCCACTACACTATACTACTACTGGCTCGAACTGACGGCTACGGTGGACTACCAATAAAGTATCCGCTCACATACCTGGCTCAGGCCGGTGGCCTGGTGCTAATCCCCTCTGCGCCTCTGCCACTCCCATCTCCGTTGTCGTCGTGACGCACCGGGTTCCTCCTCCTAATCATGCCACTAAATTATTCTCATGATTTTTTATACGTGGACGCGACGAAGGCGGTTTCTACACCGATAAATCCGACCAGTACTGATTTCTTATAAAAGAAAAACATTATTAACTAACTGATAAGGCCTAACTAAAACCAACGAGCGAAACATGCTGCACTACATGTGTACGGATAAAGCAATTAACGCTGGTCATTAGAACTACCGATCTGTCAGTGGCAATGCGTAGTACGTCTGCTGAATGAGTATTACAGCACACCCCCGTTTGAGATGATGGAAATTTGTTTCTTACAGATTTTTCATAAGAAACATGCATGGCATCCATCCAATCATCCCTCGTGGATTCGTGTGTTCCAAACATACTGACAAATATTTACAGAAATTCATGTTGTTTAATTCTTATCTAGGAGCCGTTTGGATCATTGAAATTAAATTCATTCTAATAATTATAATTTAGACATAGATTAATTAACTTAATATAGTTGTATATGAAATATATTTGTATATTTATTGTTAGGCATATAAGGGACATACTTTTATGTTGTATTTCTATTGTAGGAAGTGAGTTGAAGAGTATGCTATAAGTCAGAGAGTGGAATTATAGCATAGTAATCTATAGAATTCATTTCCATCTTTGAAAGGTCCTAATGGCTTGAGGGGAGTGAATAGCCTATCAAAATTTTCTATAACAACACTAAGACAAATGATTAGTCAATAAGATGACGAAGCGAATTTTGCGCTAACTCTATACTTAGGGTTACAAGCCACCTACCCAATTTTATTTTCTATGATCACTAGTATATCACAACAATGGCTATGTCACTACAGTCAGTTAGTATGCTCTCAAAGGCTAACTAAAGAGTCACACTAACTAAACTAACAAGCTCTCACAACTAGCTACACTAAAGAGCTTGATAACTAGTTTACGGTAATGTAAATAGAGAGAACAAGATAGTTATACCGCCGTGTCGAGGAATGAACCAATCAATCACAAGAATGAATACCAATAAAGACCAATCACCTCGGAATCAAATGATTACACAAAAAAATTTAACGAGGTTCACTTGTCTGCCGGCAAGCTAGTCCTCGTTGTGGCGATTCACTCACTTGGAGGTTCACGCGTTAATTGGCATCACACGCCAAACCCTCGATATGGTGCCGTACAACCACACAAGATGAGGATCACACAAACCACGAGCAATTTACTAGAGTACCTTTTGACTCTCCGTCGGGGAAAAGTCAAGAACCCCTCACAATACCACGATCGGAGCCGAAGACAATCACCAACCTCCGCTCGATGATCCTCACTGCTCCAAGCTGTCTAGGTGGCGGCAACCACCAAGAGTAACAAGCGAATCCCGCAGCGAAACACAAACATCAAGTGACTCTAGATGCAAACACTCAAGCAATGCACTTGGATTCTCTCCCAATCTCACAAAGATGATGAATCAATGATGGAGATGAGTGGAAGGGCTTTGACTAAACTCATAAGGTTGCAGTGTCAATGCAAATGGCTAAGAGAGTGAGCTTGAGCCGGTTATGTGGCTTAAATAGAGAGCCCTCACGAATAGAGCTGTTGGCTCTCTGTTCACTGAAAAATTAGGGTGACCGGACGCGTCGGTCAGATCAACCGGACGCAGGACTCTAGAGTTCGGTCGCGCGATGCACGCCACGTGGCCCCTGCTTCAAATGCTGATCGTCCGATCTCAACGGTCATCAGTACACTTAAGTTGTGACCGGACGCTCTACAGTGTAGGACCAGACACAGGACCCCAGCGTCCGGTCATTTCCAGTAAGGTTCCAGTCGCGACCGGACGTGTCCGGTCACGCACGTCTGGACTCGCCCAACGTCCGATCACTTATCCTCTTCTCTGTGCGCCGCAACATCAGTAAGCCCGGACGCTGAACAGTGTTCAGTCAGAGTCTGGTCGTCTACGTCCGGTCATAGACCGAGAGTATCATTTTCTTTTATAATTGACCGGATGCTGCTCTCTAGAGTCCGGTCAGTCTTTGTTGACTGACCGATGCCTAGGTTTAGCCACCGGACTCGTCCGGTCCCATGAGGACAGCGTCCGGTCCCATGAGGACAGCGTCCGGTACACTCTGTGAAACCCTGTCTTTTCTGTACAGGGCGCCGGTGAAGTTTTGAACCCTTGCTCCCAAGTATTAAACACAATGTGTATCACCTTTGTACATGTGTGTTAGTATATTTTCACAAACATTTTCAAATGTGTTAGCTTTTCACTAGATCCTAAATGCATATGCAATGAGTTAGAGCATCTAGTGGCACTTTGATAAACCGCATTTCGATACGAGTTTCACCCCTCTTAATAGTACGGCTATCGATCCTAAATGTGATCACACTTTCTAAGTGTCTCGATCACTAAACCAAAAAGCTCCTAACAATTTCACTTTTGTCTTGAGTTGTTTGTTTTTCTCTTACTTCTTTTCCAAGTCCAAGCACTTATCATCATGGTGTCACCGTCACCAAGTCATGATCTTCATTTGCTTCACCATTTGGAGTAGTACCACCTATCTCATAATCACTTTGATAAACTAGATTAACACTTAGGATTTCATTAATTTACCAAAACCAAACTAGAGCTTTCAATCTCTTATCCTATGAATTTGAGATGGTCTTATTTGTGAGCTTGAAAAAATTATGGAATATCAAATTCCAAGCTAAATAGCATAATCTATTTAGTAGATTTTAATTCCTCCAAAATGAAGGGGTCCAAACGGTACGGAAATTTGGAGCAAGTGATGCTAGTATAATACTATATTAGTAAGTTTCTTTCTTTCTTTTAGGACAGCAAAAGGGAAAAAAAAACTGAACGCCATTGATTAGTGATTACTACTAGTACTATTCTACTATTATGCTACTAGTACTAATCTACTATTAGTACTCTACTACTATTAGTAACTAGCTAAAGCAAGCTTGATGTGCATGCTAAGCTGTTCGTGCAGTGCAGTGCAGCAGGGGCGAAGCTACGTGGGGTGAAATGCACCGGCACAGGGTAAAATCAAAACACAAGTTAATAGGAAGTAAAATTTAGCTCTTGTGCATCACTCTGGGCCAAGCATGTGCACCACTCTGAGTCCATGCGTGATGCTTTCACAGGCCACAAGCAGACCAATCTTGACGTGCGGCCGACCCAGCTAGGATGTCTAGGAAATAGACTAAATGCTTAACTCATGAGTCATGACGCATCATTTCCTTCGTGTGGACTGTGACTGTACAACTACTACGAAGCGGAGAGCCAGAGAGGGCGAGGCTGTCGCTTTGCCTGTCCAAAATTGCAACCATCGTGAGGGGGAAAATCGCTGCTCACGGCTCACGGATCATAGCCACCATCTCTGCCCACCAAATTGCCGCGCCGGAGCTCATCGCCAAGTAGCCAGAGCTTATGTCGAGTAAGCTTCTGCATCTTTGAATCTTTGATCAAATGAAATATTTGTTTTCTTTTCTCACTTAGATTCTTTGGAATAATGTGCAATGGCAGGTAAGCTTATGGACAGATGGCTGAAAAGAAAAGCACCAGATGATGTTAGCAATGCTAATACTTCTCATGAACCTCGTCCACAAGAAACCAATGTTCGTGTTTTATCTCCGGAGGAAATCAATTGGGAGGAGGAGATCCAATTTGATCCAGGCAAAAGGAAAGATATACATGCTTATCATCCTAATCTTCAAGATTCAGTAAGGAGAAAGTATTTGCTAAATGGACCTTGTCAACCTCACACTCTTAATTTTCTAGGGACTTGGATTGGAACAAAATATAGAAGGTTTAATCATGAATGGTTCGATGAATTTAGAAATTGGCTTGAGTACCGCGAGTCCACTGATAATGCTGCTGTAGTGGATCGCTTCAAGAAAATGAGAGATCGCAAATACTAGGAGGTGATGCATTACTTTCATGTTTTATCGTTTTCAAGTTCTGAATCCATCTTTTCTCGACATATTTAGTCATCTAACTAGCACTTCTGTTATAGGTAATTGACTCATCAAGGACTTCGGCTTAATATGTATTTTGTTATGTAGACCATGTAAATTTTGGGTGTTCATCTGAATTTAACCATTAATATTTCAGATCCATCATTTTGGTAAGCATTTCTTTAATTCTACTGTTTATGTACTGTGTCACCGTACAGAGATTATCATTATGCTTATAAAGTGTGCACTCGGTCCTTGATGCTCTAGCTTCGCCGCTGCAGTGCAGCATTGTTTAATTGGGTGCCGCGTCCCTGCCCGGCCACCGGGTGGTGGTTCGCCTCCGGGTTGGCCGAGCCGGGAAAGCGACCTCCCCTCCTCCTCTTCTCCTTCCTCCCTTTGTCTCGTCTCCTCGCCAAGAACGAACGCACCCAGTCCATTCCTTCTCCTCTCCTCCTCCTATCGCCTCCCTCCCTCTCTCTGCCCCTCTCCTCCCCGGCGGAGATTCCTGCTTCTGCTTCTCCCGAGGATTATCCCATCCAAGCACTCTGCTGTCTGCTGCTGGCCGAGGTGAGTGCTGCGCCGGGCTCAGCTTGCTCCCTCTCTCTCTCTCTTCGGTTCACTTCCCTCCTGAGCTGCACCTCAACCCCCCGTGCTCGTTTCGTTTGCTCGAGCTCCGTTTCCGTTGCTTTGGTTTCGCTTTCGCATAGGGGCGAGCGCGGGTCTACGGTTCTAGATGGAGTAAATTTTCATTCTGGGCATGTCGCGTTGCTTTTGCCGATTCTGGCGGCGGTGAAAAAAAGCTTTCTTTTTCTGGGGGCTCGTGAAGGTGAAAACGCTTATCTATTGTCTGTCCCCCCGAGGCCCGAGCTCAATTCGAAAACCCGTACTCGGTGGACTTGTCTTCGTAGGATTGGATTCCACTGTGCTGGCGGCTGGCCTCGTCCGTCGTTTCTGGATTCGTGGCCGTGTGATTGGGATTGGATCCGGCGACGAGCCTCTTGTGGATTTGGTGGGTGTGCTGTGTGCGTGTGAGAGAGTGGGATGATTGGTGATGCGATAGTAGCTCGTCGCGTGATCCATTGCCGGGATGCCAAATTTGAAATTCTGTTTTGGCCTTTCCGGGAAATTCTGAGATTTCAGTGGCTCGCCCGGAGGATCCGGGCGTGATTCTTGCCTTGCTCTGTTCCATTTGTGGAATCTGTTGTTTGCTTTTCCTCATCCCAATTCTTCCCTCCCTCTGCTGTGGCTGTTTCGACCAGAATACAAATTGCTTCTGTCCGGACTCTGGAGTCTGGAGGCTACAAGCGTCTTGACTTCAGTCAGCCTCCTGCGAATTGCAATCGCAGCTACTCTGCGAGGTTCTGCCGACGCTTTTGAGTTGCTTTGCTTGTGAGTTGTCTGTTTTTGAGTTTTGGCGTGATGACCTTCACCACGTGTTTGCCAATTTTGCTCAGTTTGATCTGTTCAAACGCTCGTCATATTCCGGAAACTCGCTATGCCAATTTTGCTGTCCTGTGTCCGTTGGGTAAGTCCAGAGGTGTTGGTCTTGTTTGTTTCGTCAAGCCCAGAGATTCCCGGTGTTGTTTATTCGTCTGTTTCGTTCCCTCCTGTTTTTACCTCATTTGGATTTTGGATCCATTTGTTTTAGATGAAATTCATCTTGATCCAGTGATATTTGTGCATTTTTGCTTTAGTAAAATCCAGACTTTGTTTCGATCTCTGTCGGTTTGATCTCCTTTGCTGTTCAGTCATTAATAATCTGTCAGTCTTTGATCACAGTTTCTTGCAGTAGAATTCCTTGTAATAATTCATCAGTATTTTATTTGATTGCTGCGTTTCTTAGTGTGATGTGCAATTAGGGCTTGTTTTCGTCCTCCCATCTATCTACTTTCCTAAGACAAAGCTCAAACATTTTTGGGCTCCATACATTTATCATCCAACTGCTGGCGTGCAGCAGTTATTTCTTCTACAGTAGGTTTTGACTGTTGATGTAATTGGACGCGATTAAGATTCAGGCGATGTTTTTCCTATTTCTCTCACTGACACTGTGACAGATAACATTTCGGTTTAAGAAAAGCAGATGTCTCATTTGTCCAACGCTTGGTTCTTTGCCTATTCAGGCCCACTAGGATACCAGCTAGGAGTTGAGGAGAATGGCTGTTGGTGGAACTCAACCGGTCCTCAGGAAGTACCTAGGTGCCCTCAAGGACACAACGACTGTGAGCTTGGCAAAAGTGAACAGTGATTATAAGGTGAAGGCATTTTCATGTTCCCTCTGAATAGTATTGTATTTGGAAGTCTCCATGCTCAGACCCTCACTGCACGCACCGTGGACTTATCATTCTTCCCTATAACAGGAATTGGACATTGCAATCGTCAAGGCCACAAACCATGTTGAGCGTCCATCAAAGGAGAAGTACATAAGAGGTAATGGAATATCCTCTCTTAAGCTGAAGTCCTAGTTCAAACTCTGAACTGCATCCTATGAGTCAATCTCCAAATTTTCATTGTTAATGAAAACTCAGCTGCTACATAGAAATTTGTTCACTCATCGCAGATATTTCATTGCTAGAAACATGTAACTGTATTTGATTATGCAGTGATTTATTTCAAATCTTCAATAACTGTCCAACCTCTTTTGTTGCTGCCACAACTAACATCTTTATTTATTTGCAGAAATTTTCCATTCCATTTCTGCTGCTAGGCCACGAGCAGATGTAGCTTATTGCATTCATGCCCTTGCTAGACGTCTTTCGAAGACGCGCAACTGGGCGGTATGGATCCTATACATTGCCATACTATTTACTGAACTACTAATGTCATGAATCCTTCTACTTATTTTAAATGCTTTTCATGGGTGGTACCATGAGACAAAAGAAGTTACAAAGTACTCATGAACATTTTGCACTGATTATTTTATCCATTAGGTTGCACTGAAGACGTTGATTGTCATTCATCGTGCGCTTCGGGAAGTTGATCCCACTTTTCGTGAAGAGCTTATTAATTATGGCAGATCTAGGTCCCATATGTTGAACATGGCCTATTTTAAGGATGACTCTAGTGCAGAAGGTACTAGTTGTTAGTGCTATCCTGGTACTGTATATTGCATTATAATTTCTGATTTAAAACTTATTCTTCTATTTCTATTTTTTCATTCAGCTTGGGACTATTCTGCATGGGTGCGCATTTATGCTTTATATTTAGAGGAGAGGCTTGAATGTTTCCGGGTGTTGAAGTATGATGTAGAAACAGATCCTCCGGTATGTAATCTAATGCAAGCTTACTTCTTTTATCTCCTTCATTTGCGAAACGTTTTTGAATCTCATTTGCATTTTTATATTTGTTGTAGTCCATGTAGCTACATATTAATGTCACTGCTTCAGATACTGCCGTGTGACGCACTATAGTGTCTGTTCTGTCCTGATCTAGGAACTGTGGTCTGTGGATGCATAAATGGTGCATATGCCCAAAAGTCAATCTCTGCTTATAGCCATGTGAACTTTGTGGTACCACTAGCACACAAGACAAATGTGTTGCCATTATTTGCAGCAATTAAATTTCAAATTCTGGAGTTAGAAATGCAACGATGTTTTTTTTTACCAAGGAAATTATGTGATCTGCTGTACTTCATGTTTTCCTTGGTAACTCGTGATTTTATAATGTTGTCAGAGTTCCAGTTGTTTGTCATATATGCAGCTGATTAGTAGTTTTCCCCACTTGAATGGAATGGAAGTTTTTTTTTTAATTTTATGTCAAGAAACATTAGATGCCAGCAACTGTATTTCTAAGTACATGGATAATTCTGGTATCTGCAGAGGACCAAGGATCTTGATACTGTTGCTTTGCTTGATCATCTGCCACCATTGCAGCAACTCCTTTTTCGGCTTCTTGCTTGCCAGGTAATGACTCTTTTGTAACTACTGTGTGTACAAGTTACACCAGTTCGTCTTCATGTGATACCATTTAAGTTTTCAATTCTATTGGCTAATTCCTGAAATTTTACAGCCACAAGGAGCGTCGTCTTACAATGTTATAATCCAGCATGCACTCTCAATGGTTAGTATGAATGTCTAGTTCTTTGTTTCTGTCTTTCTTAACTTTTAGTGCTTGTTTTTAAGCAGTGCACAACTGGGCTTTGGTCCCTGGTGTTTATTGACTTTTTTTTGTGCATTACTGGTAGGTTGCTTTAGAGAGTGTTAAGATCTATACTGCGATTAGTGATGGAACAATCAATCTGGTTGACAAGGTGAACTTTCTTAAGCTTACAACCTTGGATAAGTTTGTCAAATCTACCAACAATTGTTATATTATTTGATTGATTTTTCTCATCAAACTTAAATGTTATTCCTTATTGCAGTTCTTTGAGATGCAAAGAAATGATGCTGTTAGGGCACTTGATGTATACAAAAGAGCAACTAACCAGGTATATTGTTACTCCTTTTTCTCTTGCAGATCCATCAAATTAGTTTTTGGGGCTATTTCCATCCAGTTTTACCAGCACATGATTCCAAAATTCTTGCCAGACCACATTAGCACAATGAGGATATAGTGTAGCTATGTACCAGGATACTTGAAATGGATAAACAGTCAGTTTTCTGGGGGGGACTGCTCTTATTTAAGTTTTTAGTGGTCTCATCCTTGTTTAGTTTATCTTTCCCTATGAAGACAGTGGGAAATATCATGAGTCAGGCATCCTTCTTCCCCCATAGTCTCTCTTTGTGTTGTTGAATGAGGATTACTGACATATGAACACTGCGAAAAAATGTTCAGTTCACACTTCAGCATCACCAGCTCTGCTGGCACTGATCCATGTTCCAAACTAAATTCTGAGCCATAAGCCATTGATTCAATACTCGAGACTGTTGAAATGAAAACGTGTAGGCTGAATATTGATGGGTTTTCTAAGTTTCTTTTCAATTTTTTTTGTCACATAGGCTGAACGACTTTCAGAATTTTATGAAGTGTGTAAAACTATACACATTGGGCGTGGTGAGAAATTCCTGAAGATTGAGCAGGTTCGATAAATGTTCCTTGGATTCTTTAAGTGTTTGTTTTTTGTCCCCTAAGTTACCAATTTACTGATGAAATTTATCAATTACTTCCTGCAGCCTCCAGCATCATTCCTGCAGACTATGGAGGAGTATGTAAGAGATGCTCCGACAGGTCAAAAAGAAAAGGTATGGAAATTACAAGAAGTAATTCACTTACTGATAGGATGTTTGAACATCAATAAGCTATCTTCATTTGCATATCAGTATGCCCACAAACTGATGATGATGAATCCACTTCAGAAACAATTCAAGCTAATTAGCTCTGTGTTGTTTTGCATAATTCTCTGTGAAATATGCCATTTTTAATAACCTTATATGTGAAAAAATATGTGAATATATACTGGGATTTCCAAATTAATGCATAGTACTAAGGAATAAAATAGAAAGCACGAGTATCATTTTCATCTGAGTAAATGATCCCCACACACTGTTGAACTATAGCATTGCTATCAACTATTCAGCTTGAAGTTTTCAGGAGGCCCTTCAACCATCTTGTTCATTTTGTTATACAGTTCTTACTCAGTCTTCTTGTCTCTAAGCGTACTTTAGTTGTTTCAGGCTGTACTAGCGATAGAATACAAAAAAGAGCCAGAGGAGGAAGAAAAACCGGCTTCACCTCCTCCGGCTCCAGAACCAGAACCGGAACAAGAGCCTGAGCCAGAACCCGAACCAGTGAAAGAGGAAGCACCAGAAGCTGAACCGGATTTGCTGGTAACATTCTTTGCTACTACTATGAAGCAGCCATTAGTCATACATTTTTCTGCTAACACTCTTTTCGCTCTTTAGGGTCTGAACGAACCGAACCCTGCTGCGACCGCGATAGAAGAGCAGAATGCTTTGGCGCTAGCAATTGTTCCGATAGGTACATTTCTCATGAATGAAAGCTAGTGGCACCATGAAATTGGTTAACTGAGAGGCATGCCGCTTACTCTGGCTCACTGTGGCAGATGATGTTCCAAAAGCTGCTCCTACCTTTGAAAATGGAGTCACAGGCTGGGAACTGGCCCTTGTGACAGCACCAAGTTCAAATGAGACCGCCGTTGCCCCAAGCAAGAAACTGGTAGGTTGCTGAACCACTTTTATCTCGTAAATTCAGCATTTTCCAGACAGGAATTGGCAGGTTGCTCATCATTGTTTGCTTACTGAAATTTGAAACTGTGTGCAGGCCGGTGGTCTGGACTTGCTGACCCTTGACAGCCTCTACGACGAGGCGAACCGGAGAGCGAGCCAGCCGTCAAGCTACAACCCCTGGGAGGCGACCCCCGCCACGGCTGCCCCGATGCTGACGATGGCGCCGGCGATGCACGACCCGTTCTACGCCTCGAACGGGTACGCGGCGCCGCACGGCGTGCAGATGGCGGCGATGGCGCAGCAGCAGCAGGCCTTCATGCTGCAGCAGCATCAGATGATGACGATGGCCCCAGCGCCGGCACCAGTGGTCCACCACCCGATGCAGATGCAGATGCAACAGAACCCCGCGAACCCGTTCGGCAACCCCTTCGCGGCCGCCGGCGCGCACCCCTACGGCGCCGCCGGCATGCCGCTCCATGCCGGCCCCGGCAACGTCTACACGGGGCTGATCTAGTCTACTAGTACCCACGCCCGGTCCGGCGGTCAATTTCTTGGTTGCGTTAGCGCTGCTGTTACCACATCATTCATTCTTTTTGCCCGTTTTCTTGTTGCCATTGTGAGAAGGAAATTTGTAGCACAGACACAGACACAGGTAGAGAGTATATCATAGCGTCGGTTGGAGTGTATAGCAAGCAGGGGTCAGTCGTCAGTGGTGTCCCGTACGTAGGAGGTGATTGTATGTATATTATACGCGTAGAGTTTGGTCACCTGTTCATGTGCAGCTGAGAGTCGAGATTGAGATATATTGGATTATTCTTGGTGAACATACACTGGATACGGTTGAATAATGCAGGCATTCTTTTTAGCAGCTGACTTTGTGCGATCGAATGAAACAGGACGGTTTTGATCGACATGTCATTATGAAGCCAGAAAGTTGCTCCATGCTTTTGCTGGCGCTAGTGCTAGTTAGTGTGTGGCCATGTCTTTCCCCTTGGAGTGCGCTTGTCTGCCGCCGTTTCACGGAGCCTTGACGCAACCACCGGTGGAAGCGGTCGCCGATCTGTCTATTTCTCTCATCGCGCAACCACCGGCAGCAGCATCTGGCGTTCTGGAACGGCGCACCCCGCCGGCGGAGCCGGATACGTCCGTCCGTGTGCGCGCACCCAGCGGCACACGCGCGCGATCACCGATCGATCACCCAACCAACGGCCCGCCCCAAGCGGGCGGGCGCGGCCCCGACTCGAACCCGTGCCGCCGTGCGGAACCGGCACCGGAAGCCTCTCTACCTCCCGAGTCGGGCACCTCCTCTCGGCTCCTGCTGCCGCAAGTCCCAATCATTGCCTTCCCCACCCCACGAGCCCACCTCACCTCACCCCACACCACGCCAAGGCCGCCCCAGCGAAAGCAAAGGGAGAAGGAAGCAACCCCGCAAAGCAATCGCGAAAGCGAGGCGGCGGCGGGCGGATGGCGCGCGGGCTGCGCGGCGTCCGCGACGACCTCTCCGAGCTGGGGCGGCACCTGCTGGACATCGCCTGCTTCCTGCACCCGCTCCTCAACCCGGCGCACACCGACTCCCCGCCGCCCACCCCGACGGGCCCGGCCCCCCGCCGCCGCGCGCGCCGCTCCCCGTCCCCGCACCCGCCGTCCCCGTCGCTCCTCGCGGGCATCCTCTCCGACCTCGCCGAGATCGGCGGCTCCTTCCGCGGCGGCTTCTCCCGCGCCGCCGCGGCCCCGTCCTCGCCGCCGCCGCCCGACCGTCCCGCCCCCGCCGCGCTCGAGTCGCAGCAGGCCGCCGCATCCCCGCCTTCGCCTGCTGCTGCCGCGCCGATCGTAGATGATGTCGTGGGAGCTGCGCGTGCCCTCGCCGCGCGCCCCGAGGCGTGGATCGACTTCCCCGTGCTCGCCCTAGATGAGGGTAATTATCTTTTCTCGATTTCTGACACCTACACGATTGTTGCTACTTCTGCAAATATTGGCATCTGCCTACGCAGATTGCGCCTGTGCTGGTGCTTCCTGTGGAGTGGTTTCCTGGGGCGGGTGTAGAGGTTGCTGGTATGGGGGTTGTTAGTTGTTACTCCACACAGTAGATTTTAGTGGAATTGAGAGCAGAGGGAACTTAATTAGGCACTCAGATAGTACTCGGGATGTTTAAGATTAGTGCTCGTCGTAGGATAATGGCATGCGAGTGCATGTGTAACAAGTTATTACTTTGAGAGCATTGATGGATGTGATGATCAGAGGACGAATAGAAAAAAAATATCCAATGTTTCCAGCTTTAAATTTCGGGGTTTTACAGCTGTTCAGTGTGTTATTTGGTTTTTTAGCTCATTTGATTGACTATGAAGTTGCCTGGAATAGGCTGAAACAAAGTGGAGACTCTTATTATGTACGTACTATGCTTGGATGTTGGGAGTGTTTGTCCTGTATGCTGTATTGCTGCTGAGTACAGGTCTCGTGAAGTCATGATTTTGTTTTGTACTTTTGTTCCATCTTCCATGTGGTATTCATTATTATAGATTTGACTTCCTATTATATTAAATACACACAAGAGTTAGTATAAATGAGATGCATTTATGGATTTTGAAGAATGGTGTACTGTTCTACAGCTGTATAAGAGGTACTTTTTACATAAGCAACTATATTTAGTAAATTGCTTGATGTTTGAAAATAGATGACAAGATGCGTTGTTTTTTTCTGTGCAATACTTGGTCAAGTTTTTCTTCCCTACTCCTTGGATCAATTATGTATGGCATGATCATGACTGAAATCTTGAAAAATACAGGCTTAGTACTGTGAGTTGTTTTACTTAGCTCCCGTTTAGAAGTATTATTTGTGGCTTTTATTCTTCTGTGCTATGCATTTTTGTCTCTACTTCTATTAATGTCTTTTTTGTGTGTGACTATTTTAGTCATACCATGATGTTGTTTTATTCTTTTTGCAGATTCTGTAATCTCTGATATCCAAAGAGATCATATGGAATCCATTGAAAAACTTGTCCCAGATTTAGCATCTCTACGGGTAGGCTCTGCCCTTCTTACATGGATGAAGACATATTCTGGAAGATTTACTTTAGGTTGCTTGAGTCGAACATAATTGAGCATAGTTCTGAGGTATATTCATTTTTTGTGCAGCACTCTCTTGTAGCATACATTTGAATTTTGATGGTAGACCGCATTTTATATACTAGTTTTAGTTTGAATGAAACTTATGTGGTCTTGAAACTGAGATGTCATCATAGCATAGCCTGTTAGCAAAGTGAGCACGAAGCACATTTATACTAGTTTTCTTTTCCTTGTACATTTCATGTATTTATTAAGCCATACTTCTTTCTATAATATGGGAAACCTCTACGTCAAACGGGGTTCAAAATACTATGCATGTTCGAAATTACTACTCCCTCCATTCCAAATTATAAGATAAGATGTTTTGGCTTTTCTAGATACATTGCTTTTACTATGTATCTAACACAGTGTATATCTAAGTGCATAGCAAAAGCTATGTATCTAGAAAAGCCAAAATGTCACAAATTTGGAATGAAGGGAATAATTGATATTATTAATTTATTATTACAGAAAATCCCAACTTCTAGAGAAGCATAAATTACTAGAAAAACTCTTATTTTCAGCGGATTCTGTTGACTTAAAAATCACATTTATGGCATCACAAGTCGTTATATGTAGCAGATCACTATGAATTCTGGAATCATGCTAGGTTAGGCTGCCCAAACAGTTTGCATATCTTTGAGCTTGTTGGGTATCTATATCGTTCAGCACTTCAGCTTCTAGTTTGGCTGCAAAGATTTGATCATACATTGGTGTGATCCATTTCGAGATGGATTTTATTTATGCATTGCAGAACTAACACAAACAATATCAGTGCCTAAGTAACAGTTTGTGTCATCAATCAAATGTCATCTTATTTCAGCAAGCAAATACTAGTATTTTAAGGATACAAAATAGGTCAGCAGATATTGATAACATGAGGTACTCCATAAATTGTATAAATGTTTTTTGCTATAGCAGTGCTAGAAGAATAGATTGTGTGCACTATGCACTGAAACAATGTTGCTGAACCGATTGGAAATGTGAATCCCATTGCAGTCATTCTAATATATTTTGTTCTTCATTATACATACAGAATGTTTTGTTGCCTTATAAAACATGGATTGCACCACTGAGTTTACAGCTGAAAATCTTAATCTTCCGTATGCACTAGGAATGCAACAGAAATG
This sequence comes from Miscanthus lutarioriparius, assembly GCA_904845875.1. Classification (NCBI taxonomy): domain Eukaryota; kingdom Viridiplantae; phylum Streptophyta; class Magnoliopsida; order Poales; family Poaceae; genus Miscanthus; species Miscanthus lutarioriparius. Next base: position 13,474 of record CAJGYO010000435.1, on the reverse strand, counting down.
AAATTAAATGTATAGAATTTTCCTTTATAGGAACTGGTATCTCATTAGGTGAAGTGTGAATTTGTACCAGAATTTGCACGGTCTTTGATCTACAATATCTTTGACCACTGAATTATTTTCTAGAATATATTCTCGTAACCTGGTGCGAGTGGTGAGAGCTGTCTCACTCCAGGTCGCGGGTTCAAAGCAGCCTCCGCCAGATTTTGCGGGGGAAGGCTTGCCTCGGTTTTTCCTTCCCCAGACCCCACTCATGTGGGAGCCTCCCGCACTGGTCTGCCCCCTTTTATATTCTCAGAACCCTTCAACTTTATGAGATTTAACTAACAAGTATTTTCAATACAATTCTACACCATAAACTTGCATGATTTGAAACAAAATAATTTAAAATTTATTGATGTTTGTAGTTTTAAAGGTTTGACTAAATATTGTCCCAAACATGTTTTTATGACCGGAGAAAGTATTTGCGTATGATAGTCATCTCTCATCAGTGCCTGTATGCAAGACCAGTATTAAATCTTGCATTTTGTCAGATTACAAAATCGGTTGCTACCTTACATCCTATGGATTCACTATGTTGGTACGTGCTTGTTTGCTTGCTGACCTGGGAAACATGTTTGGCCCACGCAGCATTCGCAGGTGTTATAATTTCCAACGCCTAGGGTTGATCAAGCTGCCTGGCCAGCAGCCCCCAGGCTAGGGAAGCAACCAAGCACCATGCACATTGCCAATAGTGTCTAGACTTCCATATCTTACTGTTATTAGTTGCTATTTTGACTATCCTCTGGAGGCAGTTTCCCCATTTTGCCCTAATGTAGACTGGACACTGGAGTGCTGAATATGTTGTCAATGATGAATGATCTTTGGGCTTAATAAGATCATCTTTAAGCTTCTCCACAAAGCAGCATCTCTGAAAAAACGAACTAATAAATTGAGTTATGTGTTATATGATACGATAATGTATCCTTATTAATCTTTTTACTAATTAGTAATTATTAATTCTTCGTGCAGGAAGATACCCAGAGCGTGCCAAATTCTGTACATCACAACAATGAGATAGAGTCAGATTCTCCACCTCACGTCTGTGAGATAGAAAGTGTAAAAAGCAACCAAGAAGGGTATCAATCTTCGGATGGCCGTGCTTTGCCCAAGACAAGATCCGAGCGAAGCATTGACCAATGGGTATTTGCAAAGTCGAAATCTGAGGAAAGCATGGATCAGTGGTCTGAAATACCTTCAGATGTGGAATCCTACAGAGAAGGTAAAAGATACCTCAGTAGCGAGGAGCTGAGCGACGTTGATAGTGCCAACGTCGTTGTCATGGACAAATACATGGATTCACTTCTCTCTGACCGGAGGCACCTCCCCTATGCTAGCTCCTCAGTGCGCCAGGATTCAGTCAGACGAAAACCTGCTTCATCCAGCCATCGGCCTCCACAGCCAACTCCACCTGTATCACTGTCAAAGAAGGAATCATGGGATGTCATTGAAGACTCGGAGTTTGATATACTTGACAGTTAGTAATTGAGATCTTTGCGATCTCAGGTCTGTTTATCCTTCTATTTTCTTCCATGTTTCCCCACACTTCACCTGGTTTGTAAATGTGGACGTGCAGGTGGCGTTAGTGATAGTGGGAAAGGATAAATGATCTTTTTACCAATATATTATAAGTGTCAGTGTGTGCATATAAATCTTCTCAGCTCGCAAGCTGTAAGCCTGTAACCTGAGAAAATTGTGATGAATCTGTCCGCCATTTAGCTAGTTGCCAAATGGGGATGGTATTTGCCTCCCAATTCCTAAGTTAAAAGTGTTTCATGTGTTGGCATCGTTGTTTGCTTCCGATATTTCTTCATTGCAGAACAGGAAATTGCCCTCATACCATTGCAAAAATCTTCGTATCTCTGATTTGCCATCACAAAATCGAATATCCCATACATAGCAAATTTTTTTGGGCAAATTTCTACCCTTATATCCCACTGTTGACTATAGTCAACTTATAAAAGACTGAAAAAACATAAATTTCACTGAAGGGCAAGCAATAGAAGAGAAGACAACGATCTGCTCTTGGAGTTCAGATAGAAACAAATTGAAGGAATCCCGTAGAAACAAAAGAGAAGACAACGATCTACTTCATTTTTTTTTCTAAAATGCAAGCTGTTTTTGTTCACATTTATGTAACTTTGTGCAGCATCAACTTAGTTACACTAAATTCAGCATAATATATATATGTTCTATTAACATGGTCGTTTGAGAAGTTCAACATAGCACGAACATAGACCGAGTATTTTAACGAAGCAGCAGTAGCATTACAACGAAAGCTGGATCCACACCGTTTGGAATTCAACCTACTGGGCATTTGGTTCAAAACAGATCATCGCCATGTCAAGGTGGCAGGGAGCCTGCTAGCTACTATAGAAATTTACAGAAGTTTCACTGCAATTAGTTCGTCCAAACGGCACAGCTACTGAAACCCGCCAGGAGGCACGAACAGCTGAGCCGCGTCGATGTCAGGGCGGAGCCGCAGCGCGACGCACTTCATGTCCTCCATGCCCCGCTCATACCCCTTGAGTGCCTCCTCCACCGCCGCCGCCTTTGGCTTTCTCCAGCTCCTCCTGGAGCTTCAGCGCGTGCCCCAACGAGCACGTCGCGTAGTTCGCCGCCTGCATTACTACGTGCACCCACGCCGCGAGGCGCCGCCAAGGATCAGGATCGAACCTGGAGCGTCGCGATGTAGCTCGTCGCGATGACGGAGAAGGGATCCGCCACCAAGAACGAGCGCTCCCGCGCCGGCGTGATGACGCCCTGCAGAAGCTGCCGCGCCGCCTCCCACCCGACCGTGTCGCCGTCATGTCTGTCCGGGGCGTGCTGCAGCTTTCGTTTTTGGCGCGTGGAGAAGCCGGGCGGGACAGACACCCACCCGTGACCAGTGGCCTCCTTTGTGTTGTTCTCCGCCGCCGGCGGAGCGCTGCAGCCGGGCTCACTCTTCACGGCGACCTTCGCCGCTGCCGCCGCCTCGGCGGCCGCCTTCTCTGCCCGCATGTTCTGCATCATGGCATAGGTTGATGGATCCATCCCTAGCCCACAGTGACACAGCAGTGAATCATTTGCTCCACCGGGTGTCAAGCTCAAAGCTCAAGGATGGTGTACGACATTTTACCTTTGGCGCCAGTAGCACGATAGGGGGATATTTAATTTTTTTTCACCGTAACGGACGGCTCCTCCTCAAATAACAGTTTTAGCGCTACTTTTTTAGCAGTAAAAAGAGAAAAATAATACATATTTATCACTTTTGCTCGCGTAACTCGCTAACCATTGTCCAGCTCGGATCCGAAAGTTAGCGAGCTCGAGATAAAAGACCTTCCCCCTTACACGTCTTTATCCTCCTCAAGGCCCGGCAAGACTCTCTCCTCCTCCTCCGTCTTTCTTCTGCTCCGCGCCGCCCAATATCACCGCCATCGCCAAGAAAGTAAACCACCGCATTAGGATCTGTACCGATGTATGGTGTAATAAAGTGACAATGTACAGATGAATGGAAATGCAAAATGTGCTTGAATGAAAATGAAATTTCTGGTTGAATGTGTGTTTAGTGCTAGATTTTGGGCATATCAAAACATAGCAATGAAGCAGACACAAACCATTAACCATAACTCATCATACAAAGTAACCAGCTAGTATGAACCAAATAAGGTCAAACACAATGATGAGATGAAACACATTCATTAAATGACATTAACCAGCGGTACTAAATCCAATGACATGAAACACACAAAGTTTTGCCACACACATTATTCTGGCCACACACACTGAGCTGGCCACGTACATTGTTTTTGGCCACATACATATCCATGTTCTGGCCAACAGAAGGCCTTAGTTACACAAAAGAGACAATTTTTGAGCCTTTACAATCTAAATGAATTTGTCCTTGATGGTGCTCTCATTTTTTCTTTTTGTTGGCTGGGCTCTTCCTCACCTTTGTAGCCAGCTGTTTCTTCCTTGGAGTCATTTTCTTAGGTGGTGGGTCCACAGATGCACTTGCTGTTTCATCTACCTCATTCACAACTTATAGATCCCAGCAGAGATTCCCGTTGAATGCAAGACATGTTATCAGAATGGCATCAGTAAGTTTTGGTCAAGCATGTATTTTGAAGTAGGGCATACCTTCTAGTTGCTGCAGTGGTTGAAGGTGGTGCATGCTCAACCTCAATTGGCGCCATATCTAGGACTTCTCTCTCTGCAGCAGTTGTAGCTTTAGCTGTTACAGAAGCTTTAGCTGTAGCTTCTAGAGCCTCCCTTGTTGCCTTAGCTGCTGCTTCTTTAGGCACTACTGTCCTTGTTCTTGTTGTATTTCCTCCACTATGGGTAGGATTTGTCTGGCTCTTCTTCCTTCTAGGTTTAGGGGCTGACTTTTTAGTTCTTTTCCTGTAATGTAGTTGTTAGGGTCAGTGGTTAACAGTTAGAATTGTAGCTAACAGTAGGGGTAGTACATTATCTTTTTTTTGGTGCCGGTCGAGGGAACACCTCTAGCTTTTAGACTGTGTGGCCATACTCACCACATCCGGGGCACTTGACATGTCTTCTTGCTTTACCACTTCTCTCGAGATGGAGCAGATGCCTTTTCTTCTTACATGCACTTTGGGTCTCTCTTCTTCATATTTGGTGGGAACAACTTGAAGCCCTTGTCCACCTCTAGCCATTGTCCTCTATCTCATTATGTTGGGAATGATCCCACGGTATGCAAACTGAACTTCTCAACTGAGTAGTAGTTGTGCACATACATGTCCATATTGGGTTGCCTCGGGGTTGTGATTACAGATCAATGCATGTGGGCAAGGCTTTCCAAATCTTGCCTAATCCTTTGTGAAAGTGCATCTAGCCCTTTAGTGGGTTTTGGATGATTGAATGACAATGTGATTAAATGTCTAACCCGTTTGCTAAGTGTGGACAGGTAATAGGTTATCTTATAGGTACTTAATGAAAGCCAAAATGATGTGTTGTTGTATAAACAATCTAGTTCAAGCACAAGACAACAATGCAAATGTAATTCATACAAAGGCTTCTTTATTATAGGATTTCCATATACTATGTGAAAGCAAGCTAGTAAGAATTAATTAATGAGACATGAGGATCGCATATGAAATGGTCTCATATTTGAAGCTTGTTAAATTGAAATAAAAAGATAACAATACAAATGAATGGATGATTCAACACAAGATGTGACTTGATGGCTTGAGATGGTGAAGATAGCAAGAAAAGACTTTGAGGTACTAAGCAAGGGTGAAGGGCAAGCGGCGGCTTAAGCGGTCGAAGAATCTAGCTAGGGTGAAGACGGAAATACTTGCATTTAGTTGAGGTACTAATCAAGCTATGATGGTCATGTTAATGTGGAGGATCAAATCACTATTGGAGTGTTTGATGGATGTGACTTGATACATTTGGGATTATTCAAATTTGATGAATGGAATCAAGTCACGTGCTCAAGATAGCTATGCTCTCAAGTGAAAAGATCAATATTAACATGTTAGCACCCTCACTTGATGAAGATTGGAATACACGGCTTCGGTTGAAAGAGATCAACTCAAAAGGTTTAAATTCGTTATACTTTTAAAGTTTGAGTTAATAGGAATGCCGTGCTATTAAGAGGGATGCATCATGTTGATTGATAATCATTCATAAGTGCTTATGCCAACCCATGTGAGTTTTGAGTGTTTGAGAGACAAAAGAGCTAACTGATTTTTTGCTTGATGCGGCAATTGATACCGGACGTGTCCGGTATGTGCCCAACCGATAAAAAATTCTTGTTGTTCTCGGGTTGTTTCGTCGGGAGTTCCGGCAATGGTCGGAGTTCCGGCGTCTCATGCTTAACTGACTTAGAGTGTTCATCGTCTTGGTCATACTGTCCGTCCGTATGGATGACGGCCAGAGGCCAACGGCTAGTTTTCAAATGCCTTGAGGGTCATGAGTTCCGATGGTCGAAGTTCCGGCATGTCGGGAGTTCAGAACACCTCACATACTTTTAACTCGGTTACCATGTTTTTCAAATGTGCTTTGAGGGTCGGGAGTTCCGGCGTGAGTCGAGTTCCGACGGTCGAAAGTTCCGACATTCATCGGGAGTTCGATGCCTCACAACATCACTGTAACTTAGTTACCGTTGGAGCATGTAAGTCATACTGGGATGTGTCCGTATGATGACAACGACTATAAAACAACTAGTTTTTCCAAGGGGGCTATAATATACCCAAGCCTCCACCTTTGGAGGTCAGCTTTCTCATTGATACATACACGTTTTTAGCCTTGCCAACTCTCCCAACCCTCTCTTAGTGAGTGATTCATCAAATTTGCCAAATCAAATTGTGGGTTGAGTGAAATTCAAAAGGAGAGAATCCAACCACTAAGCACTTGTGCATATTGTCAATCTTGTGATTTGCATTTGTTACTCTTACCTTTGATTCGGTCCTAGACGGCTAAGCGTCACGGAGAGCACCTCAGAGATTGTGGTGTGCCTTGGAAATTTTAGAGCAGTCCGATTCACCGCCACGGAATCAACTAGTGGAAGGAGGAAAAGGAGTTGGAAAAAGACTCGACTAGAGTGACCTTCGTGGTACCTTTAGGGCTGACCTTCGTTGGTCGCCTGCAGACCCCTCAACGGAGAGTAGGACTCAAATGAGTCCGAATCTCAGTAAAACAAATATCGTGTCTCAATTCATATTTCATTTGATATTTGTGTTGCTCCAGCTCTTGTGTAGGTTCTCTATGTATATTGTCATCTCTAGTAGGTACCTGCAGTGTGGCTTGAAGATAGAAATCTAAAGAAGCAAGTTTGGGGCTTCTCTGAAGAAATCGATGTATCTGGGACACGTCCGATATTCCCTACTGTCTTTGAAAATATTTATTCTCTGTTCTAACTTTGTGTTGCGGGGTTGTAGCTTCTAGATATATTCTTTATACCTTGTTTACTCTGTGGCTAACTTGTGAGGGGTGGTATTATTCTTTATTTGGAGTTTCCATTTGGAAACTCCTTTTCTAATTGTTTTCGCATTTAAAGGTATTAATTTCGTAAACGCCTATTCACCCTCCTCTAGGCATCCTAGGTCCTTTCACACTGGCTCGTATGTCAGCCAGCATGATGGAGGTGGCGAACTACATGTATCACCAAGTGCCTCGTGCATTCTCGGTACATTAGAACCACCGCCTCCTACATTTCTAGGAATTCCTTTGCCTTCACCGATCGGCACTAGATGCACATCTCACGCATAGAACTATCATTACTAGAGTATGCATGTTTATTGACAACGTCAACTACAAGAAAAGCAACCCTTTGTCCCCCTATCTATCCTTTACCATTTCTTTGAAAATGCTCATCCTTCACTTTCCATTCGAACCACCCGTTAAGGGTCAACTACTCAGATCGAGATAGTGTTTGTGGATGGCCCCGATGATCTTTGTGGCCATCTCATCATAAAATTTCTCCGTAATATACCGCCAGCCTATCCAACCACAACTCATGCTCTTGCTTTCGACCATTTGTACTAGCCCATACTCCCCATCATCGACATATTTACCAACCTTAACAACTAATCTAAACGTATTGCCGGGATCAATCGATAGAATGAATCAACAACAAAACAACCAGCGAGTTAGAACAATATCCTACGGCATGGTTCTAAACAAGTCTACCATTTCTAGTGCAGATCAAAATTGAACTTACCAAATGGGGCACCCGCTAGAATCCATTGTGAGAGTAGTACTACATAAAGCGCCTCTGAAGCACGATGGAGAAAATCAAATCGGATCGGCGAACCCAACCCTAATATCAAAAACATAGTGCAATGCGGATCAGCGGATAGGGCCTCAAGCGGGCACATACCTTTACTCCATCGCCAAAAGTGCTCGGGCGCGTGTGACATACCTTCTGTAAAACCCACGCCGAAACCTTCTCGAAACTCCTCCCACCCCTTCCGGGGCGCGATCTTCAACGTCGGCATCGATAGCCCTCCTCGGAACGGCAAAACCGAGGAGGAACGTGTTGCTCATGAGAACCGAACATCAACCACCGCGCGGCACCGAGAAAGCGAGGCAACCATTGCGAGGGCCGTACTCCGGAATAATCGCCTCGACTCACAAGGAAGGCCACTCCCGCTCCACCGCGACCTCGATGAAGAGTTTCTCCACAGCGTCGATGGCCACGATGTCTTCAGACTCAAGCACCAATCGCGGTGGTCGCCAATGAGCTCGCTTCGCCTCCCTGCAGACGCCGAGCTTCGCCAAGGTCGCCGCCATGCTTAAAGTAGCACCTTTGTCGAGTTAATGAGATTCACGAGGATCGAGACCTTCTTGCTCTCTGAGCACGATTCAGCCGATCATTGCTTGCGCCGAGATCTAATCGCCGCCCTAGTCAAAGCCTCTCTAGGGGGAGCGGGAGACCCCGCGCCAACACCATCGCCAACGACCGACCGGAGGTAGAACAGGGGCCGAGTGCACCTCGGCAACCTGCGGGATGCACGATGGCGTGTCGAGCAACATCGCTTAGTTGCCATGAAGATGAAGTTCATCGCCCGCTAGGAGTCTGAGCGGGAGTATGACAACCGGACTCGGCCCTTGAGCCGATCGGCGACGACAACGTTGCGAGCGATGGCGTCGACAACCCCGAGGCCCCCGGCTTTCACAAGGCGCTCGAACACTTTGGTGGCCCGTGGTTTCAAGATCACGGGGTTGAGCCCTCTGAAGGAAGGATGAACGACGACATGGTGGCTGCGGAGCTTACACCATCTTCTTTGTCGCGTCTTACGGGAGGAGACACTAGTGTCATAGTGAATTATCTCCCCGTCATGCTCACGCCACCGCCATGAGTGGTTTACCGGCCTTGCCTGAGACTCCATCGGATCTGGGAAGAGTGAAGAAAGTCTTCACCGACAACTATATGGCCACGTGTACTCTCGGCCGGGCACCAAGCATGATCTCAACCGCATCAACTGGGAAGCCGGTCGAACTCCTCCGTAGCTACATTCGGACTTTTCCAAGATGAGGAACTCTATTCCCAACATCACGAAAAGTCGTAGGTCATCACCGCCTTTATCCGAGGACTCCACCATCGTGAGCCGCTCCAAATTCAACCGCAAGCCGCCCACGAGCATCGGCGAGATGATCACTATTGCCAACCTTGACGTGCGAGCCGAGGAAGGCGAGATGCGCTTCAGCGAGAAGCGGGCACTCATCACCACCTACGCCGCTCGACGATTGCCCCGACGATCAATGCCACAACGACCACCATTTCGGCGACCACAGGTTATCATCGTGGCGGTGGTCGTGATCACCCGAAGGAGCCAAAGTCGGCCAAAATTGCCGCCGTCGGTCCAGACCACATCGCCGCCATGCCGTCAGTCAACCTCGCACCAAGCGTAACTTCGATGAAACGGTACCAAAAGATCCTCGACGGCCCATGCCCTCTTCACAAGAACGCCAAACACAAGATGAAGAATTGCCTCGGTTTGGCTAAGGAGTTCGGAGACAAGAAGCTGGATGGCGGCATGTGATGGAGCTAGAGGTGCGCCACCACACAGGGCAACAACAATGCCTTCCGGGACTATGACAAGGTGGTCGCCGCCATCTTGAGGCCTAGCCTCTACTAAGAGTAGAAGAGAATGGGCTTCAAGCTGCCTGTATGGTGCTCTCAACTCACTCTGAAGACGCATGGCCAACCCCAGCTATCGCCTATGGTTGAGGTCCCCATCACCTTGATAGGGCCGACCCGGTGGCGGATATTCCCTACAGGCGTTCCCCTCGTCCTCGACGCAACCGCTTTACGCAGAAAAGTGCTCTTTAGAAAAGTGCATCGTCGGCGGTGGGAGGCGCTCTAAATCTCCTCTTGGCCAAGGAGCCCTAAAGGAGCCGGGCCTCGATTTGTCGGATCTCACACCCTTGACTCCTTCTTTTTGGGGTGTGGTACTGGCGGGGCCTCCAGGCCGCTTGGAGAAGATTACCCTACCATTATAGTTTGGCACGACAAGCAACTACCACGTCCGAACACATCAACTTCTCGTCGTTGACTTCAACACCGCCTACCATGCCATACTTGGTCGACCCGCTCTAATAAAGTTCATGACTGTGCACTTTCACTATTGTATCTGGTGCTAAAAGATGCCATCGCTGCAGGGAGTTCTAGCCCTCTAGAGCCAACCTCTCCATCACCTATGCCTACGAGACGTGAGAGAGTCTTGCCCTCGCTAAAGCACCGACCTCTCCATCTAGATGGCCGGTGTGGTTATCGAAGCCAAGATGGTGTCCACAGAGCGATATGGAGATCCCAGTAGGAGCCTCCTCACGCCTCCGCCAAGTCCAAGGAAGTCAAGGAGGTCGGCCTCGGCCTCGGCGACCCCTCCAAGACCATGAAGATTGGGGCTCACCTTGACCCCAAAATGGAAAGCGCACTTCGTCTCCTTCTCGTGCAAACGCCAAGCGTGTTTGCTTGGAAACCTGCGATAGACATGCCGGGGTACCACGGAGAAGATCGAGCACTCCTTGAATGTCTTGGCGACCGCCAAACTAATCAAGCGAAACTCTGGCGATTCACGCCCGGATAAGAAGGAGGCTATGGGTAGAAATAAGATGGCTCTTAGCTGCCGGTTTATAAAAGAAGTGTATCATCTGAGTGGTTAGCAAACCACTCGTTCTCGTTCAAAAAGAATAAAGAATGGAGAATGTGTGTTGATTACACTGAGTCTCAACAAGCAACGCCCTAAGGACCCCGATGATGCGCCTCGTATAGAGCGGGTTGTAGACTCCACTCTCGGGCTTGCTGACGCGCTCTCCTTCCTTGGTTGTTATTCCGGCTATCACGAGATCTCTATCAGGAAGAGGACCCAGATCAAGACATCTTTCATCATACCCTTGGGGCGTCTTGCTACACCACCATGCCCGGACTAAAGAACATCAGGCAACTTATCAAAGGGCTATCCGGATGTGCCTCGATCAACAGATTAGGCACGCAGCGTCGAAGCTTACATCGATGGCGTGGTCGTCCAAGTCAAGACCTCCGATGAGCTTATTGCCGACCTCAAAAATGTTAGCCAACCTAAAAAAGTACCGATGGAAGTTGAACCCTTCAAAGTGCATCTTTGGAGTTCCATCCCAGATTATCTTTCTTGGGCTACATCGTCGTGCTGTCGTGGCATCAAACCCAACCACGACAAGGTCTCCGCTATCACCAACATGAAACAACCAACTTGTCGTCAAGGATATCTGAGAAACTTCTGCACATATCGCGCTGCTTTAAGCCGCTTCATATCGGCATACCTCGGTGAAAAAGACTCTGGTTCTTCAAACTCCTTAAGGCCTCAGAGCATTTTTCTTGGTCGAAGGGAGGCGAGATACAACTTTTCGAGCGGCTCAAGTTGTTTCTAACAAAAGCCTCGATCATGGCGGCACCATGGCGGATGAAACTCTCTCACGATCTACATTGCGGCTATCTCTGGCGTCGTCGGCCCGCGACTATATCATTAATTGACAGCGAGGAGGAATGGCTGCGCTTATAAGGTGCAACGTCATGTATATTTCATCGGCAAGGTCATTACGCAGGAGCCCAAAACTTCGTTATCCTCGAGTCCAAAAACTTTGCTATATGCCATTCCTACGATTACGTTACGCCAAGCTACGTCACTACTTTGAGTATTACGAGATCCACCGTGGTCCGCAAGAGTTCCCTCTTGGGGGACATCGCCATAACAAAGGAATATGACAACGTATCATCAAGTGAAATTTTGAGCTTGGCACTTACTCCATTGAATTCAGAAGCAAGCCTATGATCAAGTCTTAGGCACTTGCTAATTTTATTACGTATTGAGTGGACCGAGGATCCAAGAGCCCATCAGCGCCACCTTAGAAACCTTTGGGTGATGTACTTTATTGTGCCCTTAACATCAACGGTGCTAGTGCGTGCATTACATTCATTACACCGACCAAGGATAAGCTCCGATCGTTCTCCGGATACACTTTACGGCCTCCAACTGCCGCCCGAATATGAAGCATGTCCACGGACTCCATATAGCCGCAGATTGAGCTCGGCGTCAAACATCCTCATGGTATCTGAGGGGACTCTACTGCGGTCATCAACGGCAACAAAAGGCTGGTCTTGCTCGGCGAGAGGATGGATGCATATTAGCATTTGAAATCGGGAAGCTTGAAGGAAAATTCTCTGGCATCCAGTACCCTGCGTGAAATGTGAGCGACGAAATCAACTAAGCCAACATTTATCAAGTTGGGCTCTTCTCGGCCATGATCGCTTGAGGGTCTTCCGTTCAGAGATCTCCCTAGCACCATCTATCGAGGAAGAAAGAAGTTCGAGGAAATTCCCTCGTAGCCGGACGGTGGTACTTACCACTACCTTCATCGGTAGTCTATTGGAAGAGCAATTCATCAAGTACCTCACCAGCACCGAGGTACCCGTAATAAGGCTGGCCCTGAGCGTAAATTCGTGAAGCAAGCATTACATCTTTGGTGGGCATGACAACTTGATGAGGAAAAGTGCCAAGGAAGGGATCTTTATGAAATGTCATCACCCAAGAAGAGGGTAAGAAGTTACTTCTTGAAATTCTCTCACAGTTCCCTGACAGCGGCAACCTTGACCTCGAGAACACTAATCGACAAAGGCTTTTGAGGTGGTTTCTATTGGCCCTGACCATCTCAATCAGAAGACCTCGTCAGATGTTGTAAAAGGATGCCATTTTTCGCCATTCAAATACCGTCTTACGTCTTTGGGCGCACTATCTAGCTTCTGGCCCTTCACATCGCGTGGACTAGATATGATTGGCCTTCAAGCCAGTAGCCAGGTGGTTTCTGACGCGCATGTATATAGCCATTGACAAGTTCTCAAAGTGGATTGAATTATAAACCGCTCGTCTCGGCCACTACAAAGAAAGCTTGATCAAGCTCTTGAGGACATCATCCTGATTGGTCTCCCAGAACAGCATCATCACCGACCTCGGAACTACATTCTTGACCATCACTTTTTGGACTTCTGCGAAGCCCGATGCATCTCAATCAAGTATGTCTCAGATTACCCATCCTGAGAGCCAAGCGGCTAGGTCAAAGCAGGCGTTGCGACATGATTCTTGAGCTCTCAAAAGAGAGGTTATATAATAGAAAGAAGAAAAAGCATGCAGAACGGATGGCTCAAGGAGCTACCAGGTTGTGAGTCTGAGGAGCTAGCGTCACTTTGAAGCTAAATCGCTGACACGGTGTATCTCCATACTTCTTGGTCTGGCTCGAAGCCATGCTACCAGCCGGACATTGCCTTCCGAGAGCACCTAGGGTGGAAAACTATGATGAAGAGCGAAGCACTTGTTGTTGAAACAGGAAGGGCGTCGGCAAGGGCCACGGAAAGCGCGCCCTAATCACCTACGTCCACCGCGACCAAATACCTACAAGAAGGCTTATGGAGAGTACTACAATCAAATCAAGGGTCATTCCATTTCTTTGTGGCGAC